>PVKZ01002227.1:240309-250875 GCA_004027375.1 Macroglossus sobrinus | reverse complement strand
GGCGCAAGCCAGTGGTGCCTATACTCCTGGGAAGGATAAACCTGACCTGCCGACCTGGAAGAGGAATTTCAGGTCTGCCTTGAACCGGAAGGAAGTGTTGCGTTTAGCGGAGGACAGGAGCAAGGATCCCCATGACCCGCACAAGATCTATGAGTTCGTGTCCTCAGGTGTGCCGCAGTGGGCATGTGGAGGGATGGGATTGCGGGAGTCCTCAGCACTCCTTCTCCACTCACCACCTTTCTCGACAGAAGTTGGGGACTGTCCTGAGTTGGATACTTCTCCAGAAACCAATGGCAGATGCAGTACCTCCGATACCCAGGTTAGAACACGCCCAACCTGGCTGTCCCGGGTCGGCTCCATCCCCTCTCTGCGTCCCCACAGAGCCTTCAGGCCTCATCATCTCCCCTTGGACCACGGCCCAAGCCTCCTCCCTGGCCTCCCTCCACTCCCCCACCTGACCTAGAGCTGACCCCATCCCTCCCCTGCTCGCCCACCCGTGGCTTCCCAGCACCTACAGGAAAAAGTTCGGTTAGTGCCAGACATTCGAGGCTTTAACACACCTTTCCTTGCTTTCCTCACTTTCCAGCCTCTTTGGGAACTCAGAAACTCCCCGCCCTTGACGTTGCTGATGTCTATGCCAGGGAATGTCCCCACTGAAGTGCTGCCCAGCCTTCTCTGCCCAGGTCTCGCCTGCATGGAGCCAGATCCTGAGGCCAGAACTAGCTGTTCCACTCAGGCCATCGTAGCGCCTAGCAGCTCACCCATGTGTGCTTAGCAGTCCGCACTCACGGCTGCCTCTACCCTAGACTGGAAGCCCCTAGAGAGCAAAGCTCAGGCCTGTGCTGTCTCTGGGTCCCCACACTGCCGAGCACAAGGTCTAGTCCATGGGAAGCCTCCAGAAAATGCTATGGAAATGCCCAGGTCCTTCTTTTCTCTCCAGGAAGACATTCTAGAGTTACTGAGTGACATGGCCTTGGTCCCAGGCCCAAGTGAGGGGCCCTCGAGCCTGGCCATGGCCACTGAGCAGCACCCCCAGCTCTTGCTGAGCCCCTGCTTAGACATCCCTGCTCCCTGCCTGAACTCAGAGCCCCCTGAAAACCCACTGAGGCAGCTCCTGGTGCCTGAGGAAGGTGAGTGCCCGCCATGGGGTGAGCAGGGCTGGGGCGACGGGCCCCTCACACTCTCTCAACCTCTCTCCACCTCTCTCCACTTTCATGTCACTGCGGCCGCTGCTCAGGTTGGGAGTTTGAGGTGACTGCCTTCTACCGGGGCCGCCAAGTCTTCCAGCAGACCATCTTCTGCCCAAACGGCCTGCGGCTGGTGGGGTCAGAAGCAGGGGACAAGGCACTGCCTGGGCAGCCGATCACATTGCCAGACCCTGGAGTGTCCCTGACAGACAGGGCCGTGATGGGCTACGTGAAGCGTGTGCTGAGCTCCCTCGGGGGGGGCCTAGCTCTGTGGAGGGCAGGGCAGTGGCTCTGGGCCCGGAGGCTGGGGCACTGCCACATCTACTGGGCCATGGGCGAGGAGCTCCTCCCCACCAGTGGTCACGGGCCTGATGGTGAGGTCCCCAAGGACAGGGAAGGAGGTGTGTTCAACCTGAAGCCCTTTGTGGCAGGTGAGCAAGGTGGGGTCTTAGCGCTGCTGTGGGAAGAGCAGGGCCTGGTGCTGAAGAGATCATGTTGGGCCTGTTGGGTCCTGTGGCTCTGCCTGCAGTTTAACCCAGACCCATCAGATCTGAGGGCTGCCTCCTCTCCCCACTTCCTGCCTAGAGCTGGTGGGAGGCAGCGCCCACTGCACAAAGGGTGCTCCAGGAACCAGCTGCCAGTCATTATTCCCAACTAGTATGGTGGCTGGACAGACGCAGGTCTCCCTTAGGGCTTGGCTAGCCGACAGTTTCCTTTGTACTATACAGTACGGTATCCACTAGCCACATGTCACCACTAAGTACTCAGGCATGGTCATGCAACTGAGGAAGTGAGTTTTTCCATTTTGTGGCATTTTAATTAATTACAATTTAACAGCCGTGGTGGCTAATGGCTGTACATCAGACAGTGTGGTCGTAACGGATTAAAGAGCAGTGACTGGAAACCACCATCTGTCCCAGAATCACTGCATCCTTGGAGGAGCTGAGCCCCCTCCTGGGCCTGTCACCTCATCCTCAATGCTGAGGCTCTGGGTGGGGAGAGGACAGATCTTCCAACCCCAGCCTGATAGGAGGGATGGAGAGAGGAAGAATGCTTATGTTTGCACCAGAATTGTGGGGACTTCTCCCAAGTCCGCAGCCCCCAATTGTGATGGCACAGCTGTGTTGGGCTTTAAGTCAGGGGAGAGGTTAGGGTTTTACTCAGGTCTTAGTGGGAGACTGGGTTGAGGACTTCTCATCCCTGACGAGGCTCCTGGGCCCCCAGATCTGATCGCCTTTATCGAAGGAAGTGGACGCTCGCCACGCTACAGCCTCTGGTTCTGCATGGGGGAGTCATGGCCCCAGGACCAGCCATGGATCAAGAAGCTTGTGATGGTCAAGGTGCCTGCAGCCTGGGTTCCTGGAGCCACAGGGTGGAGCTTCCAACGGGAATAGACTGTTCCTAGGAACTACAATACCCAAAACCCCTCTGTGAAACTACAACTTCTAATAAGGAGTCTCTGCAACCACCATCCCTCATTCCTAGGAGCTTTTGGGTGTCCTTCCCATGGCCTCACACCTCTCTCTCCCACTCCTAGCCTGTTTTGGGCCCTTAAAACCATGTGGGAGTCGGTGGACTACAAGTCCCAGCAGTCTCTGTGAGAACTACAGCTCCCAGGAGTCCTGGCCACAAGCTGCTCAGACTATGCTTCTGGGAACCTCCAGCAGCCTCAGGCCTCCCACAATTGTGAATATGGGAAAACTACAACCCCCGGCAGCTCTGGCTCTAACGGCCCATGCTGGGTTGTGGAGGGTCTGCTGGGAGTTGTAATCCACCTAACCCCAGATCCCTGCAGTGGATAGCGCTGGGCATTCCCCCTGATGGTGTTCTCTCCCACCTCCCACAGGTCGTTCCCACGTGCCTCAAGGCCCTGCTAGACATGGCGCGAGCTGGGGGGGCCTCCTCGCTGGAGAACACGGTGGACCTGCACATCTCTCACAGCCAGCCGCTCTCCCTCACGGCAGACCAGTACAAGGCCTACCTCCAGGACCTGGTCGAGGATATGGATTTCTAGGTCACTGGGGAGGCCCTTCCCCCTCCCTGCGTCAGCCAGTAAACTCATTCTTGCCACAGTCACCACTTGCATGTCTGGTGTTGAGTGTTCCCAGGCCAGCCCTGACCCAAGCTGGGCAGGAGTCATCCTGGTCCATTGACCCATCCATGCAAGCCAGCCACGACCCAAGTGCAGCTGACATGACCTCCTTACCTCTTCCCAGGGACCTGCTGAGGAAGTGTGATAGTCACTCCCATTTACAGACCAACACACTGAGGCTTGGGAGAGGAGCAATGGTCACAAAGCAGGAAGCAGAAACTGGTCGGAATCCAGTCTGGCTTCAGAGCAGCTGCTCTCGGGGAGGCCCAGGGCTGAGTATGGGATCCTGCCTCGCCTAAGGCCCCACCTGACACAACCACCTGGACTCCGCCTGGGTTCTGGGCTATGGGCCTGACCGAGGCCAGCACCACCCTGCCACACCACACGGCGGCTCCCTTCTCCATCTCAGTAGGGTGATGTCCCTCCAGCCTCTCAGGACTGGTTAAGACACAGCCCAACTCGATGGGTGACGAAGATCATGATCTTGGGCACATCCAAAGCAGACAAGTAGCACCCAGGTGCCCTGAGCTTGGCAGACCCTGGCCAGTGGGACCCCCACAGCCATCACCACCAGTCTGTCACCGGCAACAGCTTACTACGCACTGGGGAATGTTCTAGGCACTTCACCTGCCTGGGTCTTACTTAATCCTCAACACCCGCTTTATAGACAAGGAGACTGAGGCCTGGGGAGGGGAATGCACTGGCTCCAGTCTCCTAAGAACCAGCCTCAGACTTGGGCTAAGCCCCCAGCATATCCCTTCCCACCCCTTTCCCAATCGGGTCTCTCAAAAGAAAAGACCTAAAATCCTGGGGCTCGGGGGTAACATTTCATGAAATCTTTAATTAAATGGAAGAGGCACGAACAAAGGAGAGGGATGATGGGGACAGGCTTGGGGACAAGGGAAATGGGCACGGGACTGAGCAGGGGGCTCTCTTCCCTGCGGTAACCCTCCCCCAATCATCCCACTGACTTGGAGAGGGAAGCGAGGAGGCGGAGCCATAAATATGTCCAGAAGGCGGAAGGGAGGGAGGCTGGGTCTCAGAGAGGGGGCAGGGGCAGGCCTGGGCCACCCTTGTCAGGGGGCCCTGGCTCCTTTGGCGGCCGTGGGGGCCCTGGGGGGTCCCCTGGCTTGCGGCCGTGCTTGCGGAAGTAGCGGTAGCGTTGGACGTAGGCCCGCACCAGGTTGCTCACCTTCACTGGGTTGATCTCCCCACTTTTGCTATGACAGATCTGGGGAACGAGGGGCAGCTGTCACCGCCAGCCCCCCAGGATCTGTCCACCGAGACTGCTGAGCGCTGCTTGGGACGCGGACAGAAGCTGTTCCCCCAAAGTCTTTACTTATCCCCCAATGCCAGAAGAGGCCAGTCTCGTCACCCTCCACACCTTCCAGACCAAGCCACCATCCCTTGCTCCCACACATGTACATCCATCTGCACATATCCCTCTCACTTGGTCCCTCCCACTTCGGCATCTGGCCCCTTCTGGCCTACCTTGTGGACAGCCTTCCTCAGGATGTCCTTGTATTCCTCCTTGGTGATGTCCTTCTTCTGATAGTACGGCTTGATGGCCAGCTTCACCTCCTCCACTGCCCGCTCCTGAGTGTGCAGCTTCTTCAGATACTGGCAGGAGTGGTGACAGGGTGGGAAGGAAGGACAGATCAGTTCCTGTGGAACCCCTGGCTCCACTCACTGCCTGTCAGCTCCGTCTCCCTGACTTCCCCCAACCTCGTGCAAGTGGAAGCTGTTTAGGGTCTGCCCTGTGCTCCCCTGGCCAGTTCCGGGCCTATGAGTGTCACTGAGCATGTCCTCTTGACTCTGGCTGTCCCAGGTGGCCATGAGCAGGACATGTGTCCTCTGCCTTTACAAAGTTTAGTCTGGTGGGGAAACAGACATTAACCATGCAGTTACAATTGTTTTAATTGGATGCTACAAGGTTTATACTAACTGCAGCAAGAATACGTGGCAAGTCTTTTCAACGGGCAAGTGAGAAGACCCAACTTTGGACTGGCTCCTCAGTGGCCAGCGGGGCCAAGTGGCGCTGTCGGGTGGGAGTAGTGCAGGGGGCGGACTGGCCAAGAGCACAGGGGAGGGGTCGGAGGCGAGCCTGGGGCGGCTGGCATTTCAGAGTTCAGGGCGTGGAGCCTGGTTGTCTGTGCTGGAATCCTGGCTGAACAAGGGACTGAGTGAGCCCCTTGTGGGACAGTACTCAGGGAGCTGAGATGACACACATGGAGGCCACAGAAGGAGCCAACCAAAGCACACAATGGCTGCTCTGAGGCGATGGCTGTTGGGAGAGGACAGGGAGCAGCTGAGGGAGTCCAAAGCCTGTGGAGACGAAAGAGCTGCACCCCCACCTTGGCCTCAAGTGAGATCTTTGCAGAAGCCACCGGCCAGGACATCTCTGACAGGGGTATGCATTCAGATCAGAGCCAGACATGGGGGAAAGTCACCCTGAGAACAATCCCTAAGAGGTCACCCTCCCGAGCCAGGGCCAAGGCAAGAGTAACGTGAGGCCTGGCAAGGGCAGGACACTCCAGACGTCAGGGCAATCCTCAACGAGATGACAAGTGTGAACTGTGGGCTGAGCTCCTGGGCTGCGTGGGAAGCGTCACTGCCAAGAGAGCCGCTGGTCACCCTGGGGGAGTCCTCAGGCCTCCTTACCAAACAGGAAGTAGATTTCTAAAGGGACACGGGTTGCCCCCCACAGCCATCTCAGATGTGGCAAGAGAGGACAACAGGCAGAGGGCAGACCAGGGCAGCCTCGCTGGCTGAGCACAGAACCTGCTTCTGGTCATGGATCCACCCTGTCCCCATCCTGTAGCCCATGGCATGTGTCATGAGCCAGTGACCATTACAGCTGTGCCCCCACCACCATTTATCACGAAGGGCTTCGTATGGGGTTTATCCACTTTCCCTCTGGCACTGTGCATGCCTGTGCAAGGGCAGGCAGCGCCATCAATGGGCAGCTGCTGGACCATACAAAAAGCCTCCTGACGGGACAGAAAGGAAGTCGGCCTGAGGCCCAGGAGGAGAAATGAGATGTAATGGAAGAACCTGTTTATGTTTGCCCAGTACCCATTCTTCATCTCTCCATCTAGGAAATGCTTGATTTGTGTCGGTAAACTACCCTCCTAGACACAACAATAAGAGAGCAAAGATGGGAGACAGAGATGTGAGCAAGCAAGGGGTAGACTGCAGGGTGTGTGGGGCGCAGTGTTCATTTCCTTATCTGTATCTCCCTGCACTTATGGAGATACATACACAACTTCTAGTAATTCTGCCCAGCACCTGTTTCTCGTTCATCAATTCAAGTGAAAGTTTAGTTCCTTACAATTTAATAACCTCAGTTTTTAAATCTAAGGTCCAGCTATGGCATCGGTCTGCCATTCTCCTTGGACTCCTGCATCTCAGTATCTGCTGCTGTTTTCTGCAAAACTGTTACCATCAACCCACCTCTCCCAAGCCCAGCTCACCTTGTCTGTGTCCCCACGACCCTCAGAGCTGCTGCTGCCCTCTCTCTTCTCAGATGCTGCAGCCAGCCCAGTAGGGGTGGGAGGGGTAGAACCACAGCCTCCCAGGGGGAGGCTGCCTGGGAGCAAGTAGCTGGAGGGGCCTGGGGGCAGACCCAGAGAGGTGGGAACAGGAGCTGGTGTCACCCCTAGACTGGAGGGTGGCTTTCTGTGGCTGAGGATCTGTGGAAGAGGTTGGGGGATGAACAGAGATGGAGAAGTGGAAACGTGTACCCCTATATTCCCACCCTGATTTCCCAACAGTCCCAGGACAACAAGCTCCTCTTCTGGCCAATACCTTGCCCCAAGGCCTGCTGGGAGTTGTAGTTCCTCTCCTAACCCAAGGCTGCAACCCGAGGGGACAAGAGAAGGGGCTGCGGGGACTCTTTCCCAGGGGAGCCCACCTGGTTGGTGGCCTGGATCAGCTCCTGGGCTTTTGCTCGGCTCGCCAGATTGGCTTCTTCCATTTTGAAGAGAAGTGCAGTCACTGCAGGAGGTGGAGAGTTGACAGGGAAATTGGGGTCGAATGAAGAGATGGTGAACCTCACCTTGCTACCTGCTGCCATCTCCCACCCTGAGCCCCTGGACAGGCCTTGAGGCATCAAGCTAAGAACTAAGGGGGGGTCTTGGACACTGAAAGAACCAGCCCACACCTCCGATGTGCTTGGGACTCAAGTTTTTGTGTGTGGATGTGGCCGGGGTCACTCGGCAACACAATACAGCAGAGGTGAGGTTCGTCTCCTGAGACCCACGGCCCGTCCAGCCCCTCCCTCCATCTCTGTGGTCCAGCAGACTACTGCCATCCCCGGGACGCTGCTCCTTATCACCCCATTCTTTCTGGTCCCTCCACCAAGCCTCTCCCAGGCCACACCCCAGGCCATATCCCAGTCCTCCAGCCCGTGCTGAGCTGGCTGCCCCTGCTCCTGTTGGCCCCTCTTCCATCACACCCAAAGAGCACGGAGCCTCCTTAACAGACTCTGATTAGCCCTCACCCACCGTGGCTCTCCTAGTCCAGGTCACTACGCACCCACCCTTTCCAAGGTATCCCCATTGCCACCAAGTCTGTCCCCGTATGACCTCATCCTCACTGATCCTTTCGGTCCGGCACCCCCAAGGGACACTCACAGGCCAGGACACCACTGGTGGTGCAGTCCACACCAGCGGGCAGGTTCCAGGGCAGGGGCGGGGGCAGTGTGGGCAGCTGGGAGACACGGGTGGCTGGCCCATCCTCTGCCCCGGAGTCACCAGCTGTAGACCCTGCACTAGGGGCGGTGCTTGGGGCAGCTGCGGCCGTGCTGGTGGCTGTGGTGGTGGCGGGCTGCTGCTGCTCCTCCTCCTCCTCCTCCTCTTCTTCCTCTTCCTCCTCCTCCACCCCACCTCGGACCCCTGCCTCGTCAGTGGCCTCCTCAGGCAGGAAAGAGACCTCAGGTGTCTTACAACTGCTATCCACGGTCTGTGAGTCTGGTGTGAGCGCAGGGGGCGGAGGGGCTGCCTTGGGGGGTGGGGTGCTGGGGGCCTTGGCGGCCCGCTCCTCCCCAGACCAGGAGGTCTCATCGGCCCCCTTGGCTCCTGCCGCCTGGCTGCAGCTGTCCGCCTTGGACTTCTTCAGTGTCACAGAGCCACCGGTGCCCCCGCTGCTGGCCCCACTGCGAATCTTTTTCCTGGTCTTGGATGGTTTGGTCTTTCCCTTGGTCCCCTTTGTTTTCTTGGCCCCAGCCTTGGCCTTGACCTTGGTCTTTTTGGGCTTGGTGCTGCCCGGAACTGCTCTGGCCACCTCGGCAGGGGCCCGCTCTTCAGGCTTGAGGAAAGGAGAGCGGCTCTCACGGTCACGGCTGAACTTGACTCCGATGGAGCCCAGGCCGGCTGACGCAGCCTCCTTGGCCGGTGTGGTGCTGCTGACACCCTCTCGGATCAGCACCGCCACCTTGGACTGCAGCTTCACCTTCCGGGAGGACGAGGACGAGGACGAGGACGAGGAGCCTGAGCCGCTGCTGACCGGAGGCTTGGGTGGGGGCCCTGAGGAGGGTGCCAACTCCTTGGGGGGCCGGGCCTTCTTGGATGACCTGTCCCTGTCCCTGTCCCGGTCCCCACCATCCAGAGCCTTCCGCCGGGATCCCTTCTCCCGGGAGGAGGATGAGGAGGCGGCCCCAGAGCGGCGGCGGTCCTTCTCACTGCCCTTGCCACCCCGCTCCTCCGTGCTCAGTCCCTCAGAGTCATACAGGACCTCGCGCTTGGGCGATGAGGCCGTGGCCGGCGAGGGGCCTCGGGGCTCAGACTTGTCTGGCCGGCCCACGGTGATGGTCCGCTTGATGGCGAAGAGATCATGGTCTGTGAGGTCCTGGATGGAAGGTGGCACAGCTCCCCGGCGGCGGCTGTCCCGCTCCCCACACAAGGAAGCTGAGCCAGAGGGCACCTGGGCTGGAGCCGGGGCCTTGTCACTGTCCCCCGACCGCTTCTCACCCCTGGACCGCGACCGCTTCTTCTTTTTTTTGCTGCCGCCACCATCCCGGTGCTTGCCACGGTGCCGCTCGCGCCTGGAGGACGACGACGAAGACGTGGCTGGGGGCGGAGAGGCCGAACGCCGCCGCCGCCGCCGCTTCTCCCGCGAGCGTGACCTGCGGCTACCGCCGCGGCGGCGGTCGGGGCTGCGGGAGCGTCGCCGGGTGGAGCGGGACCTAGAGCGGCGTCGGGCAGAGGACGAGGCGTGGGAGCCCAGCTTGTGGTCCCGGGATCGGTGCTTCTTGGAGTCCCAGGGGGAGGCCATGGGAGGCGGGGCGGGTGTCACACCCGACGAGGACGAGGCGGCCTCCTTGGCCTCTCCGCCGCCACTGCGCTTGCGCTCCCGCCGCGACTTCTTGCGGGCAGGCAGGCCGCTGGGGACTGCCGCGGCGGGCGAGGGCGAGCGCTGGCGGTAGCGTTCCCGCCGCTGGGTCAGGATCTTGCGGCGCAGGTCCAGGCCGCCCCAGCGCGCGTCGGTGGCGGGCGGCACGGGGGCCGGCTCCCCGAGGTCCACCTGCAGCGCGCCCTCCCCGTCAGACTCTGCGTGCAGAGACAAGAAGTCATCCCCCTCAGGGGCGCGGGGTGCAGGGAGTGGGGGCGGGGGCTGGGCTGCAGGCACCGGCAAACTGGGAGGAGGGCGGGGGGCCCGGCCGCCAACCCGGAAGAGGGAGAGTGCCATCCTGGGCTCCTCTTCCGGCTGCACGATCTCGCCCTCCTCAATCTCCAAGTCGCCGGGAGGCAGCAGCGGGGGCACGAGGGCAGCTCCGCTGGCTGTCACCACCTCCACGGAGACCGTGCCTTCCCGACAGGCTTCCGCCTCGGTCCCCACCACGAAGACACGCCGGTGGGTGGCTCCGTCCACCCGGGTAGAATCCGCCTGCGGCGGTGTTCTGGGGGCGGCAGTCAACTGTGGGGGCTGGGGTTCCAGGCGAGGGCTCTCATCACCTGGGAAGTCCTGGCTCAGGCTGTTGTCATCGTAGATGCCTGCCAGGGTCTCAGAGATGCGGCTGATGCTCTGGGACAGGCCCTCCTCCTCTTCCTCCTCCTCCTCTTCCTCCTCTTCTTCCTCCTCCTCCTCCTCCTCCTCTTCCTCCTCGGGGGAGGGGGTCCCCGCTGAAGAGCTAGGGTTGGAGCCAGTGGGCTCAAAGGGGTCGTACTTCTGCTCCGGAGCAGGTGGTGGGGAATAGGCCTCATCGGTGGGGTGAAAGGGGTCATAGATGTCGAATCGGGGCGCAGGTGGGGCTGGGGGGGCTGGGGGTGGTGGGGGGGGAGGGGGGGA
>PVKZ01002227.1:217691-240209 GCA_004027375.1 Macroglossus sobrinus | reverse complement strand
CAAAAGAGTGGGAGACAGAGAGGCACGGTCAGCCGCGCAGCCCTCCTCCCCAGCCCCCAGGCAGACCAGCACCCACCTATGCTCCTAGCACCCACCTATGCTCCCGGCACCCACTCAACACTCGCCGCACCGGCAGGCATTGCTCCCAGTGCTTTAAATGTGTCAACTCCTAAGATGTTCCCAATAACCTCATACCACAGGTTCTGTGACCCAAGGGTCCCTGGAAGAAACTGAGGCACAGAGAGCTGGGGTACCTTCCCCGAGGTGCACACTGGGTAGCCTGCACTCCCACATTCCAAGACAGACGGGGACCCACGGCCCCCGGCCACCCTGACCACTGATGGTGGCAATGCCACTGCGAGGGCCTAGGCTGAGGCAGGAGGGCAGGACCAAGCCTCAGGCTGCCTGAGTGGCCATGCTTGGGCCTGTGGCACCCACTGCCTCCTGCGGGAATGTATCCCATTTTATAAAACCGTGGGAAACTGCAAAGGCGAATTTCCTCCCTAGCCTAGAAGGGGCAAAGCAGGGAGCCCAAAAGCCTGAGTCCCCACCCCGCATGCTTCACTTATGCGACAAGCCCCACCCAATGGGCTCCATCTACTCAAGACTCGGAGACACCACCAAATGGTGACGAGGATGACCAGTATTTGCTCCTTCCTATGGGCCAGCCGCATAGCACAGAAGTCAACGACTTGAGCTTTACAATCAGACGAAGTTGGACTTGGGACCCAGCACCCTGACTAAGCAGATGACTGTGCCACCTCAAGCAATCTCCCTGACTTTTCTCTTCTGGCAGATGGAGATGTTGAGGTCTCCCTCCTGGGGAGACAAGTCCTCACGCGGCTACCCTGACAGGTAGGACCCCGGGCACCGAGTATCTCGCGCGTGCTGGCTTACACTCATGACTTTGCGTACATCTGTACGTACATGTGGCCTTTACTGTAGTGCAATAGGAAAAGGATATTTAAATATAAAGATTCCATTTAAACGATGTGCTAATCGCTACTGTCATCTCTAATGACAGCTGCCTCCCTGACAAAGCCAGGGCTGGCCACTCGCTCAGCTCTGCCCGGCCACACGTACCCGTTTTGCCCGTCCTCCAGGCCCTGAGCCAGGGCACCAGGCTGGGCACCAGCAAAGGGTTCGGATCCTGGTCCCCGATTCGAACCTCGGCCACCAGCTCCAGCATGTCCTCACCTCTGCAAGACAGAGGGATGAGTGAGCCCCCGGGTGCTCTCGTCTCCCGCCCCAAGGTTCTCGCACTCCAGTCACCCAGCTACTCACTCTCCAGGCCGCAGGTCCAGGTGGCTGGGGACCCAGGTGTCTGGAGGGTCGAGGACACTCACCACCCCGGCCAGGAAGCTGTCTGCAGCCATGTCCAGCACCTGGAACAGGGAGGAGCTCCACCCTGTCTCTGATCATGTGAGGACCCACAAATCCTGTTTCCCTAGCCCCTGATCTCCCAAGCACAAACATCTGAGCCCCCAATAACACGCAAGGATGCAAGCAAGTCCCTCCGAGACCCAAGGCCAGCCCCAGCCTCCCCCACTGGCCCTGATCAGCAGCCCAGACCCAGGAGTCTGGGTCCCTAAGCCCAAGCACCCTCCCCTCTGTTGTGCCCTCACTCACAGTAGCTGTGTCAGCTCCCCCCAACTCCTGGGAACGGGAATCTGCGTGTGGGCCCCGGCAGCGCCTCCACCGAAGGCCATGACACCGAGAGCCATCTGGAGAGAGATGTGTGCGGGGGATTAGAGAGGGGACTGGACACAGGGACCTTGTGAGGCAGAGGGAGGAGCCCGCCCTGGCTCTGGACAAGGGGAGCACGCTCCTGCTGGCACTCCCTGCCTCCATACACCACCGCCTAACCTGGGTCCCAGGAGGACTTCCCCATGTCCTTCTGGGGCTCCAACTCTCTCACCCCTTTGTCCTCCTAGCTGCCCCCAGGACAAGTCAGCTTGACATTCAAGCCAGGCTGTGACCTGGTACCCACGAACCGCTCCTGCCTCCCCTCCCGCCCCACTGCCCGCCAGCCCCTAAGAACTGCAGCTCAGTCCCGCGCCGCTGTGTGGTGCTCCTGCGGACCTCTGCCTCAGGCTTTCCCATTTTACCAGACAAGAGACCCAGTGCACCTGTCACCCACTCTAGGATGCCTTCCTGGACCCTGTCCCCACCACACCAGTTTAGCTGGGCCTCCTGCCCTCCTGAGCCATGACTGTGACGCTCTCCTCCACCAGACAGGGAGCCCCTCCGAAGCAGCTGCGGGGCTTTTGACCCATCTTTGGCTTTCATGCTGGCACAAGGATGAGACCCAGGCCTCAGAAAAGTGTATATGAATGAAATCGGGATAAAGAATGCAGAGATGGGGCGGGGAGCTGCAAGGACCCGGAAGTTGGCGTACCTTTCTCATTCGGCAGATGTCCCTGCAGGGAGCTTCCCACAGCCTGCTGAATGGCCCGCTAGAGAAAAGATGGGGTGTGAAGGGGGTGGAAAGAAAGGGTAGCAGTCAGGGGACTCGTGCAAATGGTCACAAGCTCTGGTCCTGGGAGATAGCATTCTAGATACCCTATGACCAGACCCGAACCCTTCAGAGGAGCCGGGAGTTCAGACACCCTGCTCCTCCTCCCCCTGGGGCCAGGACATGGGCCCTAGAATGGAGACTCCCAGCCCTTCCCTCCCTGGGCCACAGATGTCCAGCAGACGCACCAGGATGAAGGCAGTAGGAGAAAGCGTGGCATCTCTGTCTGGTGGGCCATCGCCCCGATCCTCGCCCGACTCCTCTGTCTTCCCTCGAGACTCATCTTCTTCCTCCATGATCACCTAGAGGTTGAGGGGTGACAGTGTGGAGTGCAGGCCGGCAGGGCCAGGATGGTGGCAGGGTGTGTGGGTAAGAGGATGGAAGCCAAGGATGGACATGAAGACCTCAAAGGCCTCCAGCGCTGCCTCCATCAGCATCCTTGTCAGCATCCCTCCCCTCCCACACCGCATCTCAGTCCTTGAGAGCGCCCAGGTCCAGTGCAGACACTGGAAGGACAAGAACGACTCTCTTTCCTCGTCTGGATTTCAGCTGCTTCTTCTATCAGAGAGGTCTTTCCAGCCTTCCATTTTGACACCCTGCTCCATAGTTCCCACAGCTTTCACCACAACCAAACTTAAGACCTTATTGGCCACCCTCATGAAAGCTAACCCGACATCACGATTTTTTTCTGTTGAGTTGTGATTTCAAATAGTATATGCCACATTTCAAATGTTACGTGGCAGTGTATTGGGTGTATCTCAAACATGATGTAACTTCCTAAAGCATCAATCTTCCTCAATGGTGAGGGACCAAAAACAATGTATTTATATATACAACATAAGATGAAACTATGATAGCATGATCTACAAAACTAGCCTGCCACGTTTAAAATGAAAACACTGATTTCAGACCCCAAGGGGACATCAGCCCATGGCTGAAAGGTCATCCTTCAGACAGGCGGTTGTCTTAATTAGGGCCTCAAAAACCTGGAATGTTTCAGCTGCAGGTTCTGAAACAACTTCTGGTCTCAAAGCTCCTAGAAAGCATCAAACCCCTAACCCCCAACTCAGTGTGTTTACCTGTATCTACCTCAGATAAAGACACTCCTGCCACAGTCAGCACAACTCAGCGCTCAATCCAGAGTAAAAACAACGATCATTGTTAGCATTTAGGGCCCAGGTCTCCCCAACATGTCTCCCGCACCCCTCCCAGCTGCATACCTGCAAATGAAACACCTCTGTCCTGGTCTTCCTCCTACCAGATTTTCAAGCTTTGCCAAAGCTCTCCCATGCAGCCTTGCAGGTTTCTAAAAACCTGAAGCTCCCTCCCTAACTCCCATGACACCCATCCTTATGACGGACAGTTCAAACCCTGGAGCTGCTCTCCCACACCTCTGGGGGAAGCACAAGCTATGGTGACTGTCATATAATACGCTTATTCAAAGTCTGCTGACTAGACACACAGATCCCAAACCCTCTGCCTTAGGAAGATGCTCCCTTGCCCATTTATATGTGCCCCAGGCTCTGCAGACATACCCTGCAGCTCCTCACATCTTTTTGACAGAGAAGGTTCTGCAGACATTACTGGGTCCCTCTAGACCAGTGATTCCCAAACTACGGGTTCTGACAGCAATACAGTGCTTCACAAGTAGCTTGTTATGAAAAGTAAAGTTCTTCACAGTACATCACAAGTGGTGAGTGGGAATATTAATTAATGGGAGATGGGTATTAGTTAAATATCTTCGTGAGTAGGCACTAGTCTCAATTAAAGATGCATTTTTTACTGAGATAAAGGTCAAAAGAATTTGAAAAGCACAGCACTAGCCGATTCTAGATGATCCTATAAACTTTCTCAGCCTACTGTGGACTGAATTCAAACTCTTCCTATAGCCCCAGGGCAATGTGGAATTTTAAAGTATTTTTCATTTGAATTACCTTCTAAAGTGCAAGTACATTTGAGCTCAGAAATTTTCCAATACTCTCCTTGTCTTAATCTCCATCTGAATATCTGGCCCCAAAAGGCATTCGAATTTGCTCCAGGCACAGAAACTGCGCTCTAGCAGGTACACTTAAAGCCACCTAAATGGTTCCAGGTCCTTCTAACTGCCCCAGCCTGCTGTCACCCAGATCAGACGTTGGAGAACCATCCAGCCCTCTCAGCACATCTCAGTATTTGCCTCCCTCCTTTGGTGGGCGCATCCCACACTCCTAAAAGACTTTCTAACCCAGGAAGTTCTTTCGGGCCCGCTAAATGGCTCCAGACCCACGTAGGTGAGTGGCATCCTCAGGTCAGCCCATGTAGACACTTCTCAGCCCCAAAAGGCATACCCCAGGCTCTAGAGATGGCTCTGCAGATACTCCTCAGCTCTTGCAGACCTCCTTCACCCCTGGGACATATCTCAAGATGGCCCCAGAACCCTCTGAACAGATCCTAGCCTCCGGTCAGCCCACAGACGATCAAGTGTCTACAGAAATGAGCCAAGCCGGCTATATGACAGAGGGTGGGCGCCAGTCTCGGTCCTGGCCCTGTGGCTGTCCCCAGTTCTCACGGGGACGCCCCGTGGATGTCCTCCGGCACCCACAGACGCATCCTGGGGCCTTGAGAAGGGCCCCGTTCGGCGCCAGGATCCACCTCCGCTGCCGAGAGGGAGACCGCCCCCACGAAGTCCTCCAGGCCCCGCGGCGTGTGGGGAGAACCCCAGAACAACTAGCGACCCGACTCAGCCCCGCCCACCCCGATAGACCCGAGCCCCACGGTCCAGACCACCGCCGCCATCTTACCCCGCCGCTCGGGCTGCGGCTCCGGACCCGGCGCGGGGCGGGGAGGGCTGGGGGTGTTTCGCGAGCAGAGGGAGGAGAGAGGAGGAGCTAAAACGCCGCCGAGCTTGCTGGGACTTCAAGCACCGAGCACGGGACCGTGAAGACTGGTGGGAAAGCTCCGGACTCAGTTTCCCGGCAGTCAACGGGGCACATGGGCCGGGGTGCGCGCGACGCAGGCCGGGAGGCGTAGTCCGCGCGTCGCCTCCGTCACGCGAGGATAGCAAGGAGGTGAGAGGTGAAGTGGGCGGGGCTACGTTAGCCCGCGATGAGGCTCCACATACTCTGCGCGCGCGCGGAAAGAGCTGCGGAACAGGAAGTCATGCAAAGTGTGTTCAGCGTAACAGATGCAAGGGAATTGTAGTTCCGCGGAGTGGGCATTAGAAAAAAGGCTGGACTGCCTGAGAGTTGCGCTGCTGCATTCTGGGAATCTCAGAATTCTGATTCCCCAGTCCCCTCTAAATTTGGAACCAAGAAGCCCGGCCCTATAGCCTCCTTTTAGGATAGAAAAGTCCAAATTCCGATCCGTCTCACTCGGCAGGAGTCCAGACTCCCATTTCCCTCGTCCCTGGGATTCCGGAGTCCGAGCCCTCCTCATTCCTTAGATCCAGAAGTCAGGCTCTCGGGCCTTTCCTCTTTCACACCATTCTTGGTCTCTAGCTCGAGCCTTACACGAACAGAAGTGGTCAGGTTCCCCAACTCAATTCCCTCGGGATCCAGAATTCCGGGTTTCTAGACCCTCCAACCCCTGCACCGGAGAGTCTGGGCCTCCAGCTCCCTCCCTTATGAAACATGGGTAACCCTAATAGTAAGGATCCCCAGAGACCCTCCTCCCCGAGACACAAGTCCAGGCCTTCAGATTCATTCCCTCCTAAGGCCCTCAGCTTCCTCCTTCAGAGACCTAGAAACCCTGGCTCTAGGCCCTTCGTGACCCGGCCATCCCGGCTTGGGGGAGCTGGCTCATGAATTAGGAATGCAGTGATCTCACGGCCCCTCCCTGATCCGTTACCCAGCTGTACCCCTCCAGGGCCCCAACTCCCCTCCCAGTCTGTCTTCCGCTTGGCTGGGACAGTGGCAACCGGAAGCCTGGGTCCCTTAGCGGGTGGAGGCTCCGACATCCAGCCCAGACGCCAGGGTAGGGAGTTTGACTAAGATCCCAGGACGGAGGTGGAGCTTCCCCTCAGGACCTGCTCCTTCCTCGGAGCGCGCCTATATACGGCCGCGCGTGAGCTGGTGAGACCCGCCTAAAACTAGGCCTCGAGGAGGGTGCCCTGAGACGCTGTCTTGCAGTTTCTCATTTGCATAACCCCTCCCCGGGTGAGCTTTCTGACCTGTCCGCCGAAAGAATGAGAGTGTTATTAGCATAGCCCAGCCCCCAAATGACCCACCAGCCCAGAGCGCGTGGCAAGGTTCTGGGTGAACGAAGTTCTCTCATTAGCATATGCCCGCCCCTTTCGGAATTCCCTTTCTGGGCGAACGTCGTTCCCTGGCCCTTATTAACATAGCGCCTCCTTTTCCCTGGCCTCACCTCCTCTGTAAGTGTCTTGATACTTGTGCCCTGCTTGCCGGAGCTCATGATTATGCAGTAGTCTTATTAGCGTGACCCGCCCCCTACGCCCCGCCCAGCCCTCCGCTCCAGGAGGTAGCGGCGGCGGCGGCAGCGTTGGCGACATGAGCAGCGGGGCGGCGTCCGGGACAGGGCGGGGGCGGCCCCGGGACGGGGGGCCGGGACCCGGGGACCCCCCATTCAGCGAGACACACAAGCTGGTGGTCGTGGGAGGCGGCGGCGTGGGCAAGAGTGCGCTGACCATCCAGTTCATCCAGGTAGTGGGCCCTCAACCGGGTGGGGGGTGCCCCCGGGACCCAGAATGTAGCCCTTGGGTGGATCCCTAGACCCTGATTTCCCCTGGATCTATCACTGAGACCCTCCTGTGAGGCCCTCTAATCTTAAAAGTTCCCCTCAGATTCTGATCCTGAGCCCCCAGGACCTCCACCCCCCTACAGGAGGGAGCGTCCTCCGATACTCATCCTGAGACCTACCGCCCCTTCCCCCGGACTCAAGACCCCTCTTCACTGCTGGCTTGCCCCTGAGCATCTCCTGGGAGCATCCTAAATCCACAAATTGCCCCATTCAGATCTTATGCATTCTCATGTGTCCCCACCCCCCTAACTGCCACCTCCCCTCACCCTGAGCCCCATCTCCCCCCAATCACAGACGCCAGCTCCACCTCTGAGCCACCCGGAGCCTAACTGGGAGACCTCCTGTGCCCAAAGCCCTTGAGATCACCCCAGTATGAATGCTTGGCTCTTTCAGGGACCTCCCCCAGAATCTAGAAATTACGCCCATACTTTGCCCCCTGAGGCCCATCTGGGATCTCCCAGTCCTGAGAGAGGGGCCCTCAGACCCAAGAAAGTTCGAAAGGTCCCTACCCCGAAGACCCCACGTTCTGTGGCTCCTTTATCCCCCCAGACCCAGACCTTCACCCTCCCCTAAGGAGAACCACCACCCCTCCTGCTGGAGTGCTTCACTCCAACTCCCTGAGCCCCTCTCAAAAACTCCCGCCAGCCCCTCAAGTCTCCACGGAAGAAACCCAAGGCTCTTGCCACCCCCAGAAAAACCCACTCCTAGGGACTGTCTTTTCCCCCATACATGCATGTCAAGGTCGCTAAGACTAGACACGCATCCATGTTCTATGACAAACCTTGAAATGCATCTGAATTACCTTAGGACTGTCCCCCAGTTCTCACCCCTGAGCTTCTCCTGAGGTGCTCTGAAGACACATCCTAATCTCCCCAGAGCCTGGTCCCTACACCCTCCCTCCAGGACAAGCCCTCACCAAGCAAATCCCCCACCCCAGCAGCCCTCAGACCCCCAGCTCCAGATCATCCCTTCACTCCTGAAAACACACCCCTGCCCAGGAAACCTCACCCCCATTCCCAAGGGAAATCCTCACACCCCAGAGAAACCCTAGAAAGGTGTCTGCTCCTGAGAGACTACTGCAGAGGCCCCTGGGCCGCAGACCCATTCAAGAGGCCCCAGCCGGCACCTGCGTGGGAGCCCCCTCTCTGTAGGGAAGGGCCCTGGCCCTAGGCCCTTACCCCCAGGGGCAGACCCGAAGCTGGCCAAAGGCCTGGCCGCAGGTGGGTGGGACTGGGCAGGAAGGGAGGGGCCCCGCCTGCAGGCAGGGCAGTTTCTCCTAAGTGTGATTGGACCTGGGACCTTCCCTTGGGAGGAGACACTAAAAATGTCCCAAGGAGGAGGGGGGAAAAAAAGACAAAGAGAAAGAGGAGGAAGATAGATAGACAGGCAGATATTCTGGGGAACAGGTCCTAGAAACAAGCACATGTTATGTCTAGGTGGGATGTTAAATGCTTAGATGGTAAATGGATTTTCCCTGAATCTCACAAATTTTCCCTGAATCTCACAAACATTAAGTTAATGTAGCGCTATTTTTACCCTCATTTTCCAAATGAGGAAACTGAGGTTCAGAGAAGGGAAGTGATTTGTTAAGTGCCACACAGCCATGACGTCATCCCGATGTGGGAGATGTACTTTATACCAGAAAGAGGGAGAAAACCTGGAGAGCTTCAGAGACAGCACTGGAGAGAGAGGTACGGGAGGAACAGAAACCAGAGAAAGTGGGACAGAGAAAGGCGGCCCCTGGCCAGCGCTGCACCATCTCCGCTGGGGCACTAAAGGTACCCTCTGCTCACCCCACCAGTCCTACTTCGTGTCTGACTACGACCCCACGATTGAAGACTCCTACACGAAGATCTGCTCGGTGGATGGCGTCCCTGCCCGCCTGGACAGTGAGGGTGGCGGGGAGCAGATGGGAGGTGGTGGGGATGGCTAGGGGGAGCCTTGTCCCTACAGTAGCCCTGTCCCCTTCTCTACAGTCCTGGACACAGCAGGCCAGGAAGAGTTCGGGGCAATGAGAGAGCAGTACATGCGCGCCGGGCATGGTTTCCTGTTGGTGTTCGCAATTAATGACCGGCAGAGGTGAGAGGAGCCAGGAGTGGGCAGAGCAGAGGGGCCCAGGGCCAAGCGACTGACTGGTCTTCACGCCTCTGGCTTTGTCTGCAGTTTCAACGAGGTGGGCAAGCTGTTCACGCAGATCCTCCGAGTCAAGGACCGTGACGACTTCCCCATCGTGTTGGTTGGGAACAAGGCAGACCTCGAGACGCAACGTCAGGTCTGGGATCCCTGGGGACCCGTCAGCCTGCGAGGCTCCTTCTGGCACACCTCCTGCCTCTCTTCACATCCGCTCCTCCTCTGGCTCATCCGGTCCTGCTCTCTCCATTGTCATACACCTCACGAGGTGTTATCCCACGTTGGACCTTCTGAGTCCCCAGCATTGCACACAGGGGTTCCCAGGAGAGGTGGCTATGGAAAAAGGGGTATCTCCCCATCCCCAGGTCAAGCGGGTCTGACTCTGCCCCAACCCTGCTTCTTGTTCTCACCTGGACTCCTGCCTCAGCCTGGCCTCCCATCGCTCCCTGCTATCTCTGCCCCTCCCTTGCTCTCAGCCCTCTACGGCCCCCCAGGTGGTACTCGATTTGATGCCCACCACATGGTCGTCCCTCCCTTCCTGTGCCTTCGCTGCTTCCCCATGCACGCTGACTATGTGAGTTGCACACGGAATGCATCTTTTAGGTTAAGCCTTTGGGAATTTCCAACCTCGGGAGCTTTGCTCAGGCCTCTGCCAGGAACACTCAGATTTGTCTGCCCAATGAACTTGAGTTACACTACACCCAGGAGGGCAAATGCCTTAGTAGCCTTCCTCTTCACTCAGATGGCGCTGAGGCCCCTAGGGACACCCCCATGACCTCCCCAGAACTTTCTCTCTCCACTTGAGCCCCTGCAGTGTCCAACCCCCATAAAGAGGACAGAGTATTATGTCTTCATGTCTGCCCTGCCCCCACCAGGACCCCCGAATGCAGGGACCCGACTCCTCCCTGTGTCGTCCCCAGGTCCCCCAATCTGAAGCCTCCACCTTCAGTGCTTCCCGCCACGTGGCCTACTTCGAGGCCTCGGCTAAACTGCGCCTCAACGTGGATGAGGCCTTCGAGCAGCTTGTGCGGGCTGTCCGGTGAGGCAAGCCCCTCCCCTTTGCATTGCCCTTTCCCCAGTCCCTGTGGCCCAAACTCACCAGCCTCTTCCCACAGGAAGTACCAAGAACAAGAGCTCCCGCCCAGCCCGCCCAGTGCCCCCAGGAAGGATGGGGGCTGCCCCTGTGTCCTCCTGTAGCCCGGGCACGGGAGGAACCACTAGCACGAGCTCCAGGGACCAGCTGCCCTTGCCAGCCCGTTCCCCTATCTGGGACACACTACACACCCTCCCGCAGTTCCTGGCCTTCTCTGGACCGCCGCCACCATGTGCCTTCTGCCTACGCCTCTTTTCTGCACCCGAGCCCCCGGTGGGGTACGGTGCTCCCTGGCATCTGGGTCACTGCTGTAATATAATCCCCTCCCCCAGAGAAATAAACATCACTGCCACTGTCAGGAATTGTTTTTTGTTTTGTTTTGTTTTGTTTTAAAGGGAAAAGGGCTGGGGGAGGTAGGTGACTTCTGGGCACACATGCTAAATAAAGCCTCACCCCACTTAGGACCAGTGGATCTGGAACCCTCTGCCTAGCAAGGGTGCAGGGGCCTTGGAAAACAAAGCAAGCCTCGCATCTGGACCCCCACATCCCCTTCAACAGGGTGAGTCCACCCTTTTCTGTCTTGATGAACATTTGTTGAAATGAGGTTTAATGTCTGAATGTCTAAAAAAGAATTTTTTTTTTCCTGGAGCGTTCTAGAAGTGCACTGTTCAATATGGTAGCCAGAAGCTACACGTGACTATTTTAAAAAATCAAAAGTTTGGTTCCTCAGTCACGCTAGCCACATTTCAAGAGTTCAGTATTTGCATGTGGCCAGTGGCGTTCTAGAAGGTACTGGATTCTGGAAATGCGCAGCAACTGCTGCAAGCCCTGTGCACACTCCCCACCCACCGTGCCGGTATACACTGAGAAAACTCTTTGGGTTAGAGAACAGAGAAGGGCCAGGTGGGTGGAATAGTATCCAAGCAGCCAGCTGGTGAGTTCTCAGTTCCAGAAGGCTCCAATTGGGCTGACATCTGGGTCCAAACCCTAAATCCCACATGGGGCCAATATGGACACACCTCATCTGAGCCTCTCTCCTGGGAGGGCTTCAGTGTGGGCATGTTAAGGCCACCGCAAATTAGCTGCCAACACACTTCTGTCTGAAAACCCTTAATTCCCCCCACATTCCATCCCAGAAAACCCAATTCTGTGCTCTACCTGGGAGGCTGGAGCCAGAGCTGGAGATCATGGCTCACCCATAACCTAAGCCTCTGTGACAGGCATCTTTGATCCCAACACCTACTCAACACACGGGACCAGACCTCAACTCAGATGTTCCCAGACCCTGGAACTTAGACCTGCACCTGACTGTCACCAACACTCTGCTTCCTCCCCACTCCCAGTAGATTTCAGTCCTGTGTGGGCCTCACTACCGCTGCTGAGTGCCTCCCACTCTTCACATCTGTAAAATGGGGGTGACTATCCAGCTTCCCAGGGCAAGAGGCCTTTAGGAGCCAACGTGCCCACAAGGATGGACACAGTAGAGCCTGGGACAAACTAAATACTCAGTCTCGATGACCAAGGCCCCAGTGTTCTGCCCCAGAACCATGAATGTCCCTCTGTATTCCAGATTAGAACAATGATTAGCTCAATGTCCCTTTCCGGGTTTCAGTGTCACTGAACCCTTGGCCTGTGCTCAACCTTCCGCCCAGGGAATAAGCCTCCCTCAAACATATTGTGCCACAGGATCGCTGCCACTCCCCCAGCACCTCTGCTCACCAGGGACCCACCCCTGCGGGACAGGGACGGGGTGGTGGGGGGACGTTCCTCTTAGTGTCCCAAGATCTGACACCTCCATCAGGTCCCAGCCCCGGGCTCAGGCACTCCCCTAGAACATGGTCTGAGAACTTTCTGCACTGTCTTAACAGGGCCAAGATCTGGGTAGACACACCCCACTTCCTGAAGGACCAAGATGCACTTAGCGAAGCTGATGACAGCTACTGCTTGCCCCCAGAACAAGGCGCACGTACAAACCCACGGTTACTTGCAGCCATTTCTGGAAGGTTCGCAGCCACCATTCCCAGCTCATTAACAACAGTGATGGTGCAGGGACGACCTGGTTGGCATCTCGCTAGGCACGTGTGTGTGCCTGGGCATCTCTGGTTCTCGCCCTGCCCTGGTTGCTGGCAGGCCCTGTCAATGATTACATCTTTCCAGGTTTCAATGACCATCTCTTCATCCATCACAATTGTCCCCTCTTCCCTTCTTGTCATCTCTTAGACCTCCAACAAGCATCTCAGGGTCTCCAGCCACGGGCAAGAGCTGAATGCTTCAAACACATCTCCATTATCTTGACAAAAACCCATTTTACAGAAGACAAAGCTGAGGATGAGGGCTGTTCTCCAACTCGCCTTGTTAGTGCCGAAGCTGAGATTCGGTTTGGGCTGTTGAACTTCAAAGGGCCAATCACAGGGTGATTCTAACCCCACCACCTACCTTCTGGACACTCCGTCCATTTTCTACCCCAGAGCTCTGACCTGGGACAACACTGACCCTGGAATCTTTGGCCCCAATGTACTCTTTCCACTCAAAGGCTGCATCCCCAACATGCTATGGGCCAGGCATGGTTCAAGGACACTAATGGCCCATTCACATTACTCTTAACTGGTTCAAGGACACTAATGGCCCATTCACATTACTCTTAACTAAGATTCTAGAAAGTCCGTGGTCCATCACTGACTCCCATTATAATTCTCAAACGTTACTACCCATCCTCCATTAGATAAAATGAGAGCTCTAGTTATCAAGAGCACTGGAGATCGGTGCAGACATCCAAGGTTCTAGAATAGGGTTCTTCTCAGTTTCGCCTGGCAGAGCATCTAAAATGCTGATGACGTTCCCTTAAATTTCATGCTGGGTCTCTACCTACTGACCAGCCCTCGCGATGCCAATACTGGGGTTCTAGAATACGGACAGTCGTCTTTCATGAGTGTCCAGGCTCTGTAACCATGACTTATTACTACTTTATAGGCTGAGTTCGAGAACACCACCTGTTGACCTTCACTTTTTAAATCCTTGTTCTAAAACACTGTTCCTCAGACTTGAATATGTTCTAGAATCTTCCCAGGATTTTACCAAAAAGTGGGTTCTGCTTCAGTAGATCCGAGACAGAGCCTGAGAGTCTCCATTCAAGCCCTTGGGATACCCTCCGGGGTATCGGGGAATCGGTCCCGATTCATGCGCTGAGTGGCAGCGAGGCTGGAGAACGAACTCCATGCTCACCTCACAAATGCCAGTTCACTCGTGACACTGTGGTTTCAGGGTTCCAGAACACAGAGACCTCTCCACCCCCAATTCTACATTAGGGAGCCAAGAGGAAGCTGGTCAACTTCTGACAATTGCCACCACCTGTACTGGTTTAAAAATACATCCAAAAAATCCTATGCTCAACTCCCCTCTCACTGTGCGCTGGGGACCCTGAACTCTCCTCTAGTGAAGAGGTGGCAGAAGCGATGGTGAATGAAGACAGAAACATCTCGTGGCTACATCCTGGCTTCCTCCCTTGGATCAAGGGAGGAAGCCAGGATGTATGGGGAACCCAGCTGCCATGCCGTGAGAACACTCAAGTTGCCCTATGGGTGAGGTCCACGAGGTAAGGAACTGGGGCCTTCAGCCAACAGCCACTCCAAGTGAGCCACCTTAAAAGCAGATCCTGGGATTCCAGCTAAACGCTCGTTGACTGCCACCCTGTTTACACCCTCATGACAGACCCTAGGCCAGGATCACCCAGCTAACCCGATCCTGAATTCCTGATCTTCAGAAACTGTACAATGATCAATGTTTCTTGTTTTAAGTCACTGAATATTGGGGTGAGCTATTTGTTACACAGCGAGATATCATGAATACAATGACCCCAGCCCAACCACCTCCCAGGAGGGCTCCAGAAAAGCCACCTTCCATTTCCGGACCCTCTGCCCATGCCTCCTCAGGGCCATCCAGACGCCGCAGGACAGAGCCACTCCAGCCGGTCAATAAAGTGTTTGCCGTTGGGTTTTCATTTGGCTGGTTGTGTGTACACAGTGTGTACAAGTTGAGTTGTACAGAAGCCCAAGAAAGAGCAAGAGACAATGGTGGGGGGCGGGGAGGTGGGAGCAGAGGAGTGAGAGAGAGGAGGGGAGACCGATAAAAAATAGAACCACATCCAGACGACAACAGGATGGGGATGGTGTGTGCGCTGAGGGCAGACACGGATAAACCGCAGTAGAAAAGGAGTGGGAGAGGCAAAGGGAGGGGACCAGGACCCTTCTCCCCGCTCCACCTCCCCAGCCTCCCGCCCCAGGTATGTACAATAAATAAAATTAAAAATAATTAACAAGATGCATTTCCCCGCCCCCTCCGACGCCAAATGCCCTGGGGAGGGAATGGCCTTTAGCAAAGATCTTGGCCTGTAAGGGGGGGTTCAGGGGGAGGGGGTGCCCCAGCTCTCTGAAGCCGCTCCACTCCGCCTCAACCATACATAGACTTTTCCTATACATTATGTACAAGGTGGAGGGGGCAGGGCTATGGCCGTGGAGGGGGGAGTGGGGCGAGGGAAACTGATACTAAATAGACATTTATACATATATATAAATAATTTCTCTGTACACCAGACAGTGGGAGGATAGGGAGAAAGTGGAGAGGGCTGAGGGGGGGAGTCAAACTCGAACCCTTCCCAGTGGGGGTAGCATGGTAGCATGGACACACCCTGACCAGCGACTCCCCGCCTTCCCTGGGAACGGGGCCTGGGGGCCATTGCCTGAGGACACAGTTCCATCCAAATCTCCGCTCACGGAGGAAGTGGCCCCCCCAGGCTGGGGAGGGGGTCACCCATAGCGGCTGTGGGCCTGTGCTTGGGCCAGCAGGTCACTGAAGGAGTCAAAGAGCTGTTCCAGCCATGGCTGGTTCCGCATGCACTGCTGGACCACCTCCTCCTGGCCCAGGTCCTCAGCACCACCCTCGATGGCCAGGGTCTGCGGGGTGAAACACCAAGCTAGGGCAGGTGGCCTCTGGGGCATGGGGCGGGAGAGGGCAGGGGGCTCAGGGATCAGGGGGCTCAGGGAGTGAGGGGCTGGGGGCCCAGACTCCCCAGGGGAGGGGCCGGGAGTCTGGACTCCCGGGTCCAGGGAAGAGCATGAGGCAGAACCCCAGGACTCACCTGGTCCCGGCAGCGCAGGAAGGTGTGGTACTTATAGTGGTGGAGTGAGTGGTAGAGTGTGTAGTATCCCGACTTGTCCAGCTCAACTTTGAACTCCTAGGCAGAAGGGGTGAAGCCTCGGGGTGAAGCCTCAGGCCTCGCCCAGCATTGGGCAGCCCCACCCCAACCCCACAGGCCCCGCCCCTCCCAGGCCACACCTGGGCACGGACCACACTCCTCTTGAGCTTGCTGAGTGTCTTGCGGTTGTAAGGCTCCCCGGCTGGCCGCAGCCGCACTGCCCCGTCCTCGGGGGAACCCTCCCCACTCTGCTCCACCTGCAGCTGGGGGAACGTGTGCAGGGCGTCCTGCGGGGGGACCAAGGGTCAGCGCACAGCTTCCTGGACCCAAACACCCCAAATCCACCACCAGTTCTCCGGTTCTCCGGCTCCCCGGATCCTCAGATGACTCAGTTCCCTCCAGCCGCAGATAAAGAGAGACACTGGGTAAGAAGCCCTCTTCTCCTCAAAGGACACAGAAGCCTAGGCCCATCTGGTGACCCTTGTCACGGGCACTGGGCCCAGCCCAAGATGCGCAGAGACACCTAACGGACATTGTACTCAAAATTCTAAGAGCCAACCTCATGTCCAGGACCCTTGGTGTCAAGCTAACATCTGATCTCAGAATTCTAAACACAGACTAACGTTCTGTCCCATAACCTTCGGACCCACCCGGATGCAGGTAGACCTCAGAGGTGTCCCGGTTTGGTTCCAGACCTCCACAATAAAGCGAATGTCACAATATGTTGAGTCACACTCATCTATGGTTTCCCAGAGCATATAAAAGTTACATTTACACTACATTGTAGTCTGTTATGTGTACAGTAACAGCCTAAAACAACAGGGACACACCTTCGTTAAAAAATACTTTATTGCTAAAAATGCTAGGTGTCATCTGGGCATTCAGGAGTTGTGACAGTTTTGCCAGTGAATGGTGTTAACTTGAATTTGTTAAAAAAAAAATTTTTTTAAAGCAGTATCTGCAAACCAAGGTGTGTCTGTGTTCTATGATAGAATTCTCAATCCTGGCATGACACCTCAGACCTCTAAGAGCCAGACTGTAAGTTCCAGAATTCTCAGTCATTCTCCCACCCCTCCCCAACCAGGGTTCCAGACCAGATTAATATCATGTTCCCTGTTTTCTGGGTCTGACTCACAGCCCACCAAGGATTTTCAGAGCTGGCTGAAGTCCATCCTAGAATTCTCAGAACTAGTCTCACGGCCCCACACTTGTGGATGAACATTCCGTTCCAGGATTCGGAATCACCCTAACATCCTACCCCAAATTCTCAGCACCTAACATCTAATAATAACATCCCCATTGGGATCCTGGGGCCTGATTTACGTTCTACCCCAGAATTCCCCTGGCGCCACCCCGATCGTCCACCCTGGAGCCCTGGGCCGTCCCAGAGGGAGAGTACTTACTGGACCACGTGGTACTGAAGCCTGACTTCCGAGAGCCCGCGCTACGCCAGCAGAGAAGCCACGAGAATCCAAGCGGGCTCCGGGCACAGGCCTGGCCACCTTGTCCCCAAATGAGTGCTCCCTAACCACACTCCGCTGGGCCTTCGCGACAGCCCCTCCCTTCCACCCCAGCTGACCCCGCTCCCTCGGACCTGCGGGGCTACCAGAAATGCTCCCGGACCTGCAGGGGTACCAGAAACTCCCCTCCTAGATTTGCAGGGATACCGGAAACACCCCCGGACCTGCGGAGGTACTAGAAACCCTTGACAGCCCCACCCCTGACCCGCCTCCCGACCATGGCCGACCCTTCCAATGACTGCCCCTCCGGATGCTCTGGGGACTGCCGCAGTGGCTGACGGGTACGCGTGTCCTCCACGCCCGCCTTGGGGACCCAGGCGCTCCTGCCCAGGTCCGCCGCGCACCTGCAAGGCTGGGCTTAGCGACAGCCTTTTCAGGACTTTCTTCTTGTGCTCATTCAGGAGACCGTCAATCTTCCGCATGGGCGGGAGGTACAACTCGTCTGGAAGATGAGGAGGGGGCATCAGAAAAGCCATGGCCCTACGATGCACCGGGCCCCTCGCTCCTCCCTCCCTGGGCTTCAGCTCACCATGCGTGTCCTCCAGGGCCTGGATCATGTCCGGGTCGAGGGCCGTGCTGACCAGCATCTCCACGTAGCTCCGGTACATCTCCCGCATCGCCCGCGTCTTAAGCAGACGCCCGGGCACTGCCCGTTCTGGGGGAAGAAAATGGGACATGAGCCCATTTTGCCAACTTCTTCTGACGCCATGTGTGTGGCAGACCAAGAGAGAAATCCCTGCTCTCATGGAGGCCCAAGCAAATATGGAAGACTGACAAGCAATGCACTCCGATGGCATAATCACAGGCACTGCGAGGAGCAAGTCCGGGAAAGCTTCTTCAAGGTCACCCTAGAGCTGAGTCTTGAATGACAGGAAAGAGCATTCCAGGCCGGTGAACTTCATGTCTGACCAGTTCAGTGCGGCTGCAATAAAGGCTAGAGAAGCAGCACAGTTGGTTTCCAAACCAGTGAATCAAGTCAGAGAGGTCAGGTCACAAAGGACAAGATTGAGGGAGATAGGGCCAGAGCAGGCACATATCAGTGCAGGGCAGACCACGCCGGGCCTCCAGTAAGAGACGGAAAAGGCAAGCAAGCACTTTTCCCGCTGGGTCCTAGGGAGCCACGGAGGGCTGTAAGCAGGGAAAGGTGAGGGTAAGTGTAGAAAGGCCCCTCTGAGGCCATGTGGGGGATGGATTAGATGGGTGAACCCAGAGGTCAGGGTCATGGATCAGGGTAAGAAAGAATAAGGCTCGAGTAGGGCAGTAGGGACAAGATACAGAGATGGAGGAGAGGGGATGGGGGTGGTCAGGGAAGGAGGAATAGGGTGAAGAGTGGTACCCAGAGGGTCTGGCCTGGTGACTGGGTAGCCAGCTGTGCTGTCCCTGAGCTAGGGACCCAAGGACAAGGAGCTCAGTGGGAGCTGAAGGGAAGGGGATTGGAGGAAGCCTGGATGGTGACCAGGGGTAAGAGACGGGCCTGAGGCCCTCTGGAAAGGTGGGGGAGCCTGCCAGGTGACAGGTGGAGACTGAGAAGCAACAAGGCCAAGGACAGGACTTGGGGACACCCAGAAGAAACTCAAGGAGTGTTGAGGAGGAAAGAGAAACTGGAGGGCCATGAGAAGGCCCCAGAATGTCCCTTAGGAAGAAGCATGAGAAGTGTCCATGTCATTTATCCACATGGAGGGTCCTTGGAGACAGCTGCTTTAAGGGGCTCGAGTACCCACTTGGCAGTGGAGGTCAGACTGTTAGACTTGAGCCCAAACCCACCTATGGCTCCCAGCTTGCTCAGGGCAAAATCCTGCCAATGAGGTCACAAAGCCCCAGGCCCCTCGTCCCTCCAAGACTTGGTCCTGTTCCTTCTCTGCCCTCAATTCTCACCCTCTCTTCTTACTCAGTATAGCCTCTGGCCTCCTTCCTGATCCTGACATGCCTAGCCTGGAATGTTCTCTCCCCCAAAGTCATATGGCCCTGCTACATTCAGATCTCTGCTCCAATGTCATTTCCAGAAGCCTTCCCCAAATCCCTAAACAGCACCCAGTATGCTGCCTGGATCTTCTTCACCGGATTTTTTTTTTTAACTGCCTTTAATCCTCCCCAGCCGTACTTACACTGATGGTTTTTTGTATTGTTTTGTATTCTATTATATAACATTTATCTGATTGACTTCCCTGGCTAAACTGTGAGCTCCTGTGAGGACACATAGTTTTGTGTATTCTATTTATTACTGGCACCCCAGTTGTGGCATATAGTACATACTCAATAAACACCTTCAGCAAGAGGATGAGGAAGTTGGATGGGCTCAGACTGAAAAAAGGAGGAGAGAGGACGTCACGGCAGCCTCTTTCTAAACTGTCATTGTGAATACAAGAAACAGGAGCATTAACTTCGAGCACGTGGAGGATGGCTGATCTTGGACAAGCAAGAGGCATGGTTCTGAGGACTCCTGGGCTGGGCAAAGGCTTCAAGCGTGTCCCCCTGCCCTGAACAGGCTCTTGGGCTCGGGGAGACAGACCCAAACCCAGAGGGAGATGCTGACCCTTGCAGAGAAACTGTTCCCCTAGAGTGTAGAGTGTAGCTTCCCTGTTTCCCAGGCTCAGAAAACGCAGGGGTGTTACGCATGTTCACAGCAGCATTATTCACAATAGCCAAACAGTGAAAAACCCAAATGGCCAGTGATTGGTACATGGATAAATAAAATGTGGTAGATCCACACAATGAAATATTATTCAGCCATGAAAGGGAATGAAGCACAGATAACATGTTAAAACAACATGAATGAACCTCAAAAACATTATTATTTTAGGCAAATCTATAGAGATAGTACATTACTGGTCGCTTAGAGCTGGGGGAAGGGCAGAAAGGGGAGTAATGGCCAAAGGGTGGGGGTTTCTTTCTGGGGCGATGACAATGTTCTGAAATTGACCAGACAAATGTGCAACTCTATGTCTATGCTAAAAGCCAGTGAATTATGTTTTAAATAGGTGAACTATGTGGTATGTGAATTAGATGTATAAACCCGTTTAAGAAAAAAAGAGAAGCAAATTTATGGCTAGAGAAGACCTCCAATCTAGCCCTATGGTAAACCTCCCCGCTTGCCAGCACTTTCCCACCCCAGCTTCAACTGCTTCCACCTGGCCCAGTTAAAAGACTACATCCCCCAGGCTCCTTTGCAAACTGTGTATGGCCACATGACTAGTTCTGGCCAATGGGATATGAGAAGACAGGATGCGGGCCACGCCCATTCAGATCTGGTACTTAAAAGGGAAGGTGGGGTCATTTCCCTGCCCTTGTGTCCCTTCCTACTGGCAAGGATGCAGCTACAGGGTTGCTTGGCTGCGTATGACCATGCAGGGGACAGCAGAGCAACGGATGGAGAAGACAACCTTGAGAAGAACCTCTTATTCTTCAGGATGCTCCTCGTACTTGAGGGTTTTGATGGATAGAGGGTTCCATCTCTGACTTAACTAGTCATATGTTCAGTCTGTTAAAATGGCAACCCTTGCACTATGCCTGAGTCCTTGAGCAAGTCAGGTCACCTCCCAGTGTCTGTTTGCTCATCTTTAAAATTAAGGATGATTTTACAGCACCTACCTAAAGGTTTACGTAAAGATAAAATGAGCCACGTGGAAAATGCTTAAAATAATGCCTGGCAACTGGTAAGCACTCAAGAAAAGTTGGCCGTTATATTTATTTTACGTATGTGTACTTAAACATTTTGTTGTTATTGTCATTATAGAGGAGACATTATTTTAAGCAATGGAGCTCACACCTGGTACCTACTATAGGCAAGTATTCTATGTGCTTTATCTATTGCTAACCCGTTTTACAGGTGAGGTCACTGAGGCACAACGAGGTGACGCCTCCTTTCTGGAGCCACCCAGCGAGTCATGGGGAATGCCACTATCCTTGGGCCTCTAGGACAGCTGTTGGGCCCCCATCTTCCTCAGCTCTTGGAACCTGCCTATTCTGAGACAAAACGGTGCAGCATTGGAGAACAGAATCTGAGGCTCCACTGGCTACATTTCTACTTGGGCGGGACGCCACCTCCCAGCCATGCTGCACTCTTTCAGTGCCTCAGTTTCCTCACTGGTATATAAGGATAATAATTATATCTACTTCCTGGGACTGCTATGAAAATTACACAAGTTAATATGCATCAAGAACTCAGAACTGACAGCCTGGCGTCTAGTTAGATGCCACAAAATTACCAGCTATTGCTAGTATTTTCCATTTACTTATTGTCACTGTCTCGCTGACACCGCCTGGAGCCCTCTGGACTGCCCTCACCCCTGCCTCCTTCTGAAGGCTCTGGAGTCACTTCCCAAAACCCCGTCAGTTCCGCGCCTTTCAAAGGCCTCACCGTCCTCGCTGGGTGCTCCGGGGGATGATTCTGAGTCCGAGGAGCTGCCCGGCGGGCCCCCGGCCACCGAGGCATTGCCTGCTGCCTCCTTCAGCCACTTCTTCCTCTTCTTGGGGGGCGGCTCAGCCTTCACCTTGGCGGGCCGAGCCTTGGGCAGTCGGGTGGTGGCGGGCTGTCCCGTAGCGAGGCTCCGCTCAGGCCGCATCTGCCGCCCGCCTGTGCCCCGCTCACCCCGCAGCGGCCGCTCCGCACGTGTCACTCGCTCCTTCTCCTTTTCCTTCTCAACAGTCCGTGGCGGGGATGGCTTCTCAAGGACAGGGGGCTCAGCCATGACCATCTCAGGGGTCTGCTCTGGGGGCTTCTCAGATGTCTTGTCAGGGGTCTCAGGCTTGGGAGGTGGTGCTGGAGTCTTGGGGGGAGGTGCCAAGGTGCCCCCAGCTGACGCAGGGCCCTTGGCCTGTCCGGAGCGTCTGGAAAGGAACATAGAAGGGGCAGTAGTCAGCGGCCCCCAAGAAACCCAAATTGTCCTCCTTGGGACCTCGCTGCCTAGCTCATAGCGCTCAGCATAGAAGCAGCTTCCCCCTCACCCAGGTGCTGTCTCCATCTCTCTTCGGGTCTCTGTCCCCCATCTTCTTTCCCCTTGTCCATCTCCATTTCCTGTCTAACACGTTCCACCCCCTTGCCTGTTGGCCCAGGTTGCCCCCCACACCCACAGTACCTGACAGGCACTGGAGGCCGGTGCCAGGGTTTCCGGGCACAGACCCGCACGTAATCCTTCTTGTTGACGTTCTCCAGGAACTTTACGTAAAGGCGCTGGTACCGATTCTTTGCATCCCCAAAATACCCCAAATACTGTGGAGGAAAAGAGACACATGAGCAATTCCTTCACCTGCCCCGGCCAGGCAGCCTGACACTCAAGACTCCCAGGCTGCCCTGGGAGCCCCCGAATCCTTGCCGACCCCCCCCCCCCCCCCC
>PVKZ01002227.1:69692-217591 GCA_004027375.1 Macroglossus sobrinus | reverse complement strand
CCCACACGCCCCCATAGAGAAAAAGCATCGGCGTCAATGAGCATCGATGAACATGCAGCCAACAGACACCTTTCAGCCTCATGTTCTCAGCCCCCGGGACGTAGCTGGAGTCTGGCCCTGTCCTCCCCACGGCTCATCCAGAGACCTCTGGACGTTCGTTCTCTGGCTATGAGGTCTGAGTTACCATCCAGCTTTACAGTGTGATGGTAGAAGCCCCCCGTGTGACTCCAAGTAATGACAGAACCTGAGCACCCGCCCACCAGGGGTATAGTGATGAACAAGAGCGACAAAGCTTTTTACATGGGGTTCTCCATTACAGAGGTAACAAGACAGACAAGCAAATAAACAAAGCAGGGCGAGGTTGTGGTTTGTGCCAAAAGCAAGATAGCTGACAAGTTACCTGAGACCATTTATTTACCAGCCTATCCACAGCGGCACAGTGGTGACAGAAAACCTCCCTTGTCTCCACCACCTTCTGCAGGCTCAGACCCTTATCCCCATGCCGAAGCCTGTGTGCCCAGGGCTGGGCACTGGCAACCAAAAGACACTGAGCCAGACCCAGCCACAAAAAAATAACAGCACAAGTAATAAATGTACTAAAGGTGGGTGCCCCAAAAACGTGGAAGGACCTTGAACTCCATCTGAACTCAAGAACGCTTCCTAGAAGAAGTGACACCTAAATGAATCCTGGAAGGATCATGTCCCCTTCCATGAGGTGACCGGGTGATGAGCAGGGACTGCCAGAGAAAGTGTGTGACAGCTGTGGCTCTAGCAGAGAGCCACTGACAGGCACAGGTAAGAAAAGAGTTAGGACACAGTGGGGAGTGTGCGCTGGGCACCGCGATAACCCAGAGATGAATAAGGGCAGTCCCTGCCTTCAAAGAATCCACAGTTAAGTAATCAAACAGCATTCAGATGACAGCTCTAATTGATTGATCACGGCTACCCTGAGCAACAGGCTCAGCAGGAGTGGATGGTGGGATCATTGAGTGAGGTCTGGCCCTGGTGGCAGCTGCAGCACTGACACCTGTGTGCCAGGTATAAGGTCTACGTCAACTGCTTTCACATGGTTTTTTGTGTCCCTCAGATCAACCAGAGGAATGCAAATAAGGGGTTACCATAACCCGATGAAAATGAGGTCCAAAAAGGCTCTTGCCTGAAGCCTCGTACGAGAGCAAGAGGCAGAATGAGACAAAAATGGAGGTGTCGCAACCTCCAGAATACCACAGTTCTCAGTCCTCCCTTGTGGCTCTTCAGGGGCAAGGTCAAGGCCCAAGGATTGAAAAGCCTATTCCAAATCCTTTTCAAGGACATAGAAGTCTACTCCAAAATCTTCCAGGGCCCCAACACGCACTCCACAGCATGGCACAGAGAGACTTTGCCTCGGGCTCTTTTCTTCCTCCTGGCCCTGCCCAGCAGGCCATGCAGACGCCCTCAAACTGCAGCAGACAAGCCCCAGACTTTGACCTCTAGACCTCTGCACATGTAGGGTACACCTCGGGGTGCCTTCTCCCTCTTGATGTCAGTGATATACCCTGTCGGAGTTCTCAGAACCCTCTGAGGAATACACCAGAGCAACTTCCCTGAGCCAGGGGAGACCAGCCCTTTTGTCTCCTCCCGCTGCCGACCTGCACGCTCCAAGGAGTGGGCTGATTCTAGTAGGAGTCAGGCTGTTGGGCTCATCGCATCCCAACTGGGCCTGATGTCTTCCCCCCAGGAGGCCCCCACCCACCCCGCCCTGGTCACTGGAACCAACCTCCTGGCAATCAAGCTTACCAGCTCCTCCACCAGGGCCAATTAGTCCTGAAGCCTCTCATGTCAATGATGTCATCCACCAGGCCTACTTCTAATTACCCGGGAAGCTGTCCCACCCACAGCCCCGGCTGGATGGAAGCCGCAACTGATTGGAGGAGAGTGGACTCGGACAGCCAATTAACAAGCAAATCACAATCCTCATACTGAACCCCAAACACTGAGCTGGACCAATCGAATTCCCTCCTGGGAATATGACCAGTGACAAGGGCAGTGAGCAGCAGAATGTGAGTAAACCAGAAGCTCTAAGCCTGATGTTAGTAAGAAAAGCTGCTGGGTCCACTCATAGAGAAGTCACTGTCACAGAACTGAGGGAAGGGACAGTAAATCAGGACTGACACCTCCTCAGCCACCTCCCTGCTGGCCAGGGCCCCTAGCAGTGGCTAGACAACCCAGAGCAGATTCTCAAGCACGTGCCCAGTAATCTCGCCCATGGCGATCTGGCCCCTGCCCATATCCGCAGCCTTGGAGCTCACTGTCCAGCCACTCTGTCTCCTGCATCCCTGCACAGTGCAAGCACATCACCCTTTCCTCGACCACAGGCCCTTTACACAGATGGTTCTCTCTACCCGATCACCCTCGCCATACTTTCCTCCATCCAACACACTCTTACATGCTCAAAGTTTACATCCTGCTAAATCTTCGACATCCCCAAGACTGAAAGTTAATATTATCACTCCCACATTACAGATAGGGAGGCCAAAACAGGGGGTGGGGGGATGACCCTGTCCAAGTCAGCATTCCCTCCCCACACGCGGTTCTCGAGTTCCTGAAACGCAGCTGATCTGAACACACATGTTCTATGAGTATAAAATACACACCGGACTTTGTGGAGACTTAGTATGCAAAAAAGAACGTAAAACATCTCATTAACCTTTTCTACACAGATGACGTGATGAAATAACATTTTAGATATGCTGGGGTAAAGAAAATACATTCCTGTGGCTAATCTCTCCTGACTTTTAACATTTTTAAAATGTGGACCCGAGAAAGTTTCAATGATGTATATGGCCCGTATTTCCATAGGCTGTCTTTATTGTAAGACAGACTATGGCCTATGGCCCACTATAAGAGCTAAGAACAGTTTCTACATTTTTTAAGGATTGTAAAAGCAAACAAAAAACCAAGAATATGTGGCAGAGAGACCTTAAGTGGTCTGAAAGCCTAGAATATTTACAATCTGGCCCTTAACAGAAAAACTGTGCCAAGCTCTGCACTAGAGGTTTGGCCAAGATCACTGAGATGAATAACAAAAGCAAAGAGTATGCCTAGAGGGTAACTTCTACGTGCTACCCACAGTCGGAGCACTGCACGGCTGGGTCCTCCCGCTGTATGAAGGAGGTACTGATACGATCGGCCCCATTTTACAGATGAGGAAACTGAGGCTCAGGAAGGTTTAAAACCAGTCCCACTCGCAAGAGGCAGAGAGATCTGAGCCAGCTAGGTTAAGGCCGAGCTGGGCTTTCCATCACTGTGCTGCCAGCCTGCCCCAACTCCAGGCACAAGAGGGTCCCCAACACCTGCATCGGTGCCCCAGTCCTGGGGCTGCTTGTCATATTTTAAGCATCTGAGCCCTTGCCCGGTCCCCTCCCCTATCCTGTGCCAGCTTGGAGGTGGTATCAGATGGCCCTGTCTCCAGTCCTGGCTCAGCACCCGCCAGCTGAATAATTCCCTCTTTCTGAACAAGTCACAGCCTCTTGCCCCACAGCCATGTTCATTTGGCCCAGTACTGGGTGCCTAGCAGCATTGGCTGCTGCCACCATTGTCGTTTGGCAGAATAACAGTGGCTCCATCTGGTGCTGAGAGCATGGGTTCTGGGGCCTGGGTGACAAGCAGAGCTCGGTGTGAGTCCCAGATGCAAAAGCCTGGGAAGGTGATTACTCTGCCGAGCCTCATTTTTCCTCCTTATAAAGTGGAGATAGTAATTCCTACAAAGAAAGGTGATTATAAGATAAAACCTGGGGAAAGATGGGGGTGATGGTTGCACAACAATGTGAATTTACTTAATACCATTGAGCAGTACGCTTAAAAAGATTAACTTTGCAGTATGTATAGATTATCACGATTAAAGAAAAAACAAAAAGGTCAAACTAAATTTTGACTGTGACACACCCCAAATCCTGTCCCCTGAGGAGTCTATAGCCATTCTTCTGAGTACTGTTCCATATCTTCCTTGTCTGTCCCAGGCTGATTGGCCAAATCAGCCTCAGAAGTCCAGAAGTTAAGATGAAATAATGTACACAAGGCATGATGGGAGTGAGCATGACGGTGGGGGACGCAGGAGGGCTGGCCAGGGAGTGGACGCATGAGACCTGAGGCATTGGGAATGTTCTGGCTGCTGGCTGGGTTGGGGGAGATATGAGTGTTAATTCCAGCATTTTGCTTTACAACTTATACACCTCTTCTGACTGTTCCTTTGTATCAAATGTCACAATAATAGGATGATAAAGTATGAGTGAGAGACTATGATGCCTGGGGTGGGTGGGGCGGGGACAGAATGCACCAGAGTGGAGAGGAAGAGGACCGGCCAGGAGGTGTTGATGGTAGAAGCTAAGTAATGGGTACACCCAGTCCCTAAGCCTACTGACTCTGCTTTTTCCACAATAAAATAGATTAAAAGTAATACAGAAAAAAAGCATATTAAGTTCATTTCACAAAACAAACTTAATAAAAAGAACAACGGTCAAAATCCTTTTAAGTAATTAAGCCCCCAATTTCTCCATCTGTACTTTAGAAGAAACACCCAAGATTAAATTAAACGTGGTAACGCATTAAGGGCTGAACACAGTGACGGTGACTACTACAGAGAATGGCCATAGCCTTCGGTGTCACCATCAGGGTGACAATGGCTTGCTGACCTAGGACCACTTGCTCTGCCTCGTGCACTTTGAGAAGCCCCACAGAGGCATGTGATGTCACCTGTCCTTGTCAAACACTTATGTTAGTTCTGATTCAATTCTACCCATTCAAGGAACCAAGTTCAGCAAACTTTTTCTATAACAGGACCACAAGAATTATTTTTTGCTCTGTGCACCAGCTAGGCTCTGCTGAAAATACCCCATTCTGCCACTGTACTGGAGTAAGTAGCCTGCCAATATGCAAATGAATGGGCACGGCTCTGTGCCGATAAAACTTTATTTATAAAAACAAGCAGTGGGCCCATGGGGGCCAAGTGTGCCAGTCCCTGGTCACTGGAAGTGGTGATGGGCTGGTCTGCAGAAAATGCTTACGATGTGCCTGACATACAGCATTCCCAAAGCACTGGCTATTACATCTACACGTGACAGCTGTGCACTCATAGGCGTGTTATGTCCATACCTCAAGTATTCACCATGAGGAACAAGTCACAAAGCTCTATGTTCTTTGGCTTGTGCCATTATATTAGAAGGTCCACAAGAACAGGCTGGCACCTGCTTTGCTCCATCCTGTAACCCTAGCACCCAGAGTCTCTGCGACGAACGGTTAACAATTTTCTATTTAAACGTGACACACACTAAACATTGCTTGTCCTCCGCTGTGCCAGCGGACCATCTCTAGCAGGCCCGGGGGGACTATGGTCTCAGCAAGGCGCCGGCCCGGGGAGCTGTCTTAGCCATTTCTGCACCTGCACCCGGCCTGTCACAAATGCTCAACCGCTGGAAGCCACTGCACCCACCCTGGGGCCCACCAGGAACTCACCTTGAGGGACGGGATGTCCTCTGCGCGGATGACGAACTCGTCGCGCTCACGGAAGATGCCCTCCCCGCCGCTCTCGCCCGCCTCCTCGTCCGTCTCCCCGCACACAGCTGCCGTCTCCTGCTTCTTGGCCAAGTGCAGGGGCCGGGCGTCTGGCGGCTCCGGGTCATCAGGGGATGGCGCGGCGGGCTCCTCTGGCGGAGCCACAGCTGGCGGTGGCAGCGGGGCAGGCGGCGAAGGCAGGACCGGGGTCGGGGGCGGTGGGCTGGACACTGGGGCCACCAGCGGCGGTGGCGAGGGCAGGGATGGCAGCGGGGGTGGTGGTAGCTGGGGCGTCGGGGCAGGCGGTGGAGAGGGCGGGGGCTTTTCTTCCAGCAGTGGGGGCTCTGGGGACGATACAGGCGTCAGGGCTGGAGCTCCATGAACCCCCATTTCCCAGTTTCCACACACTGCCCATCCACAGCTCTGCACAGCCCTCAAGTCCCCACTGCCCCTCATGTCTGCTGTCAGTGAAAAGCGCTCCCAACACAGCTGTCCTCTCAACCTGCACGCCAACATCCCTCCTGATCTGAGTTCCTCAGATGCCACCCACCTCTACTCAAGTTCCCCCTTCACCTCTACTCCTTATTCCTCTTCTGCCCTAGCTCCTCTTCAAAGCCTGTCTGACCTCCTACTCACCTGTCACCTCCCCTCCCCATCTTCAATATCCACAGTCCCTAGATGCTACAGGAAGCTCATGTCCTTTTAACTTCTCCCCAGCGTCCTCCTGGGCCTTCCCACCCAGACCCCAAAGACCGCGTCTTAGGGTAGGTCTGTGTCTCAATGCCATTGCTCAATGTCATTTTGCCCACACCATGGCCAGGAGTGTTCTCCTATCCCATCAAAACCTCCTCACCCTGGTCATCCCCCACCCTGGCCCAACCCCAGCCTAGCTCCTGGCCCCGCTCTGCCATGCCTTGAGTTCCCAAATGACATCTGCCACCCCTAACACCTCTTCTTTTGTCCCTGAGTCTGAATGTCCCTTCCTTGCCAACAGCCCCTCTGCCCCTCATTGCCACCACTCCCCAGTGCCCTACGGCAAAATCACTCCCATACCCGTTCCTGCGCTACTCCAACCCCCTGATGCGAATTCTCATGCCTGTTGTAATCCGGATGTGTCTCGTTGTTGCTTCGATGCCCTGTCCAGCTCCTCCTGCCTGAAACCGTGCCCTCTGTGCGCTACCTTGCTTCCTGCTCGGACATCTCATCAGCCTCCATGTCTTTCTTGGCCTGTTCTCCATCTTCAGAATAATACCTTTTTCCTTTCTACTAAGTGCCTGTGGGTTTTTGCAACATCCCCCTCTAATGCCCTGAAATCTCTCCTGATTCCTACAACTGCTTGCTTGTTTCCACGTCCTTAGCTAGGAGCCTTCCAGATACTTCCAAAGCACCCTCTCCCCCATTACACAGATCCTGCACTCTCTTAGAACCCTCCAGTGTGCCTTGTCCCTTCACGTCCTTCCTCAGCTCCATGCAAGACCTCTCCATTCCTTAGGACCTCTCTGAGCCATCAAGTGCCCTCATTAACTGCCCTGAAGCCCCACCTCCAAAACCCCTCTTCCATCTGCCAATAAATCCTTCTCTTCCTTCATCAAAACCCCTTAAATTTTGTCCAAAACTTCTCAGGAAACACATCCAGACCCAATCGTCCCCCCAGCCTTCCTCTCCTGTCCCCCACAAGACCTGACTAGTCAGTGTTCCTGCTTCTCTTTAAACTACTCCCTCTCTCTCCACCCCCCAGACACCTCTCTATCCCCAGATCCCACACCAGTTTTAAAAGCTCCCTGAGTACCCCAACCCCTACCCATCCCCATCACTTATAACCCTCCCTGTCCCCCAGCATTCTCCAGCACCCATCTTGGGGTCCCTACAATCCATTTAGTATCTGTGAACAAATCAGGAAAAGACACCCCTCTCTCGCTCACCCTCATCAGGATGTCACCTCCACAAATATGCAAAACTACATCATCAAACACAAAGTGTCCCTTCAAGAGCGTGTAATCTGCTCAACCATACCAGGTGTCCTGAGTGACAGGAAGCCCCCGCCCATCCCCATAAGCTTCTTCCCAGAGCTCACCCGGCGAGCCACTGCTGCTGGCACTTGGGAGCCCTGGGAGCGGGGGAGGCCCAGAGACTGCAGCCTCAGCAGCCAAGGGAGGCCCGTCGGGGGTGGAGGTGTCCTTGGGCCCAGTGAGGGGCGGGTCATCCAGGGCAGAGATGGCTGAGGAGATGCTCTCCTGCAGGTCCCGGTTCTTGGCAACAGAGTCTTCCTCGTCCGAGGAGAACGAGGGAAGCGTCTCAAGGTTCCGCTTCAGCTCCTCGTCCAGACGCTTGCAGGGCGAAGGACAGCCCAGCCCCAGCCCCTCGCTCTCGGCAGCCTCCAGGGCGCCCCCCAGCCCGAAGGCGCTGGCAGGTGGGGGGTGTGGCACGGTGGTGGCCGTGGGGGGCTGGGGCTGCAGGCCCCGGGCGGGCACGGAGGGCGGCATGCTTTTGGGGGGGCTGAGTGGAGGCGTCAGGCCAGCTTGGTAGAGTGGTGGGTGGCGTTTGCCCGACTTGAGGAAGTCCAGGAAGGAGGCCATGAAGCCGGACTTCATCTCCGGCTGCTTCTCCTCCACCTCCTTGATCTTGGCCTCAATCTTCTCCCGAGTCAGGCTTGAGTCCAAGCTGTTGTGTTCAGAGCCTGACACAGCGTCGCCCGATGCAGCACCCAGACCCTCACCCGCCTTGGGCACGGACAGCTTGATCTAGATAGGGGGCGGGGGGGAGTCAGGGCCCCTGTGTGCCGGACCCTAAGTCCCCCTTCCCTCAGGCCCAAGAGTAGGGTCCCCTAGCCCCCACCTCACTTAAGACCTTTAAGTTCAAATTCCCAGACTCTCAGCCTGTAGCATTCTAGAATTTAGACCCACAGAGACCTCTCAGATCCCATAATGCCAGGATTAGAGTCGCCCCCTCGTTATTCACTGACCTATCCCTGCTCACCACCCAGGAGTCAGGGGTTCCAGACCTTCCTCCCACAGGACCAAGACACCTAGACCTGACGGGCAGTCCTTCAGGATCTAGAGAAAGTACCCAGATTCCAACCCCTCCCTCCAGACCCAGGTTACATCTCATCTCCCTGAAGGCCAAATTCTGGCATCCCAGCCCTTAAGAGTCGTTTCCTCACAGGTTTTAGAAATATACTCTCTACCCCCATCATGCCCAGAACTGCCAAGAAGGCCCCAGCTGCTCTCACCTTAAGTGGCTTCAGGGGCTCCAGCCGAGTGCCACCTGCCTCCTCAGCCTTCCGGCCCCGGCCCCGGCCCCGGCCCCGGGGTCTCTTGGCCCCATCAGTGGGCGCAGAGGCAGAGACTGGCCCCATAGTGGCCGGGACCTCCAGCGGGCGGATCCGGGGCCTGCCCCGGGGCCGGGGTGGGCCGTCACGCTTGGCCTTGGTGGGCTTGCGGCCCCGGCGCCGGGGGCCATCAGGACCAGGGTTGGGTGGACAGAAGTCAATGTCACCCAGCGGCGAGAGGGCCGGGCGTGAACGGCAGCTGGACACCAGGTCAGGCAGACGCCGGGGGTTGAGGCGGATGTCAGCAGGCACATCCGCCTTGTCCTCATCCGCCTCAAACTCGTACTCCTGTGCGTACAGTTTCTTGGGTGTCTGGAAGGGGGGATCGCGGCGTCGCAGAAGGTGGAAGGAGGACGTCTTCAGCAGCTTCTTTGGCTTGGTAGAACAGAAGATGGGTGAGGTCAGGCCTCCCTTGGGTTCTGAGGCAGGTGGTGGCGGAGGGGGAGGTGGGGCCGCCTGGTGCGGCCCGCTCTGGATCAAGCCCAGCGGCTCGGTGTTGACCGTGGAGGGCAGCTCAGGTGGCTTGTTGGGTCCCAGGCCCAGGGCGGGTGTCTCGGGCCCAGGTCCAGATGCCCGACCAGAGCAGTAGGGCCCGTAGGGATCGTAAGCTGGGGGCCCCGGAGGCGGCCCGGCCCCTGCCTTAGGGTCGCCTTCGTCCTCAGGGGGCCCAGCTTTGCTGTAGTCATCCGCTGCCCCTCCGCCGAACATCTCCTCCATGGTAGGGAAGAAGCTCCGCTCCTCGTCTTGGAGCAGGGAGTCAGGGAAGCAGATGGAGGTGAGCGGCATGAAGCGGGGAGCCTTACTACCTTGTGGGCTGGGGCTGCGGTAGGCACCCGAGGGATCCTTGCCTTCTGGGTTTGGTGGGCCCACGCCAGTGTCACCTGGCCCAGGGGGCAGGGGCTCCAATGCCCCAAGCAATTCCTGCATGGTGCCTGGTGGCTCCAGGCTCTCCTCTGGTCGCAGACGGGGGCTGGGGGCTCCTGGCTCCAGCCCGTGGCTGCGGAGATGGGCCTCAAGCTGGAGAGGCATGGGCGGCGGAGGTTGGGGAGGCAGCGGGGGCGGCGGAGGCGGCTGGGGTGCCCCATCGCGGGTGGCTGGCTCAAGGAGATGGACGCTGACTTTGGGGGCACTGGAAGAAGGGCTAGGGGTGTGGCTGAGGACCGAGGGAAGCAGCTGGGGGGGAGGCGGAGGCAGCACCAGTGGGAGGTCAGGCCCCCCTGCCTCCAGGAGGAGGCCATGGGGGGTGGGCTGGGTGGGCTGGGCCGTGGGAGGTGGGGGTGGAGGGCTCTTTTGAAGAAAGGCCCCCAACTCCTTGGCACCTGCCCCATAGTGGACAACTGAGGTGGCCAGCCCCTCGGGGGTCTCGCTGCCCCGTTCTGGCCCTTTCTTCTTCTCCTTCAGCCTCCCCAGGCCTAGCTCCAGAGCCGCTGTGGCCCCCTCATCTAGGCTGGCGCTGGTACGGATGACACTCTGCAGATGGTACCTCTGGGGGTCTTCCTTAGCCAGCTCGTAGGGAGTGCCTGGAGGACCCCCAGCACCACCACTACCCCCAAGACCCTTGGAGGCATCTGCTTCCCCATCTTCGCCCACCAAGCCGTCTGCCCCTGAGGTCCGCGGGGGGCTGGGTGCCTGGAGGAGATGCTGGATGAGAAATTCCTCGTCCTCTGTGCGCTCAGCAGGAGGCCCCCCAGGGCCGGCTAGCAGCTCTGAGCCATCCCCCTTGCCCTTGTAGCCACCTGCTCCGGCTGCGTAGCTGCTGGCTCCTGGGGGTGCGAGGAATGGGGCCGAGGCCAGGACAGAGCTCAGGTATTTGCCAGGGGCTCCCGGGGAGCCAACTCCAGGCTGGCGGCTGGGGGCAGGTGGCGACTGCAGTGGGCGGATGATGTGAGAAGGGCTGGCCTCTCCACCTCCCCCCAGGGAGCTGGGTCCCCAGCCACCTCCATGGCCTGAAAGTGCTGGGGAATGGCCAGTACTGTAGCTGAGTGAAGGGCTGGCTGTGGGCAGCCCCTGGGAATGGGCAGCTGGCCCTGGGTAGGGCTCACCCTGCACCCCATACAGCTGCCCCTGCAGCTGGTCAGGAGAGTAGCTCTGACATGTGGCGAGGCCTGGAGGCGCGGGGCCGCTGGGAGGCTGTGGGGGCCCCCCAGAGTAGCTAGGGCCTTTGCTCAAGTCCTGTGCTTGTCCCCCTCCAAACCCTTGCCCATAGGCCTGGGGTCCCAGGAGACCCTGGGGCTGACCAGGGGAATAGGCCTGGCCTCCAGCCCCACCAGCCCCAGATGCCTTCCCAGTGCCATAGGCTGTTGCTGGCCCACCCAGACTCTGGCATTTAGGCGTGGCAGTCGAGCGCGGTGGTGGTGGCCTGTTGGCGCCGCCCGCAGCTGTTCCATAACTGCCTTTGCCCGTCTTATAACCAGGTGATTGAATGATAGGGCGGTAACCTCCGCTGCTACCCCCTGCTCCCCCTCCTCCGGCCGCCTCAGCGCCCGCAGCCCGGCCCGATGCCCCAGCTGTGGCTCCACTGGGCCCAGCTTTGCTAGGCTCACCAGAGCCTGGGGAAGGCTCCCCACCGCCCAGGGGGCTGCAGGCCAGATTGGCCCGGTGGCCCATGGAGGGATAGCTGCCTCCACAGCTCAGGTAGTGCTGGAGGGCATGGGCTGGGGGCGGGGGTGGCGGGGGCTGGGCACTGGCTGGCCGCTGGTAGTGCTTGATGACCGTGTCCTGGCGGGGCAGGGCCCGCTCGGGTGGCGGTGGGCCCGGGGCAGCACCCGAGAAGTTGTAGAGCTGTGGGGAGGATTGCTCCGCAGCAGCAGCGGCAGCAGCAGCGGAAGAGGAAGCCAGAAGATTGAACTGAGTCGGGAGGTGGCGGGGAGGTGGAGGTGGGTCTGGGGGACCAGGGCGGTAAGGAGGGGTCTGGGCTGGGCCAAGACCAGCGGGCCCCAGGACACCACCCCCCGCCAGGCGCTCAAAGCCTAGCGAGGAGGGTACCGTGGGTGCCTGCGAAGGCTTCAGGTGCAGCACGTCGTGAGGTGACAGGAGCCCATTAGCTGGGGGACTGAATGGGGGATCCTGGAGACTGAGGGATGAGGGCACTGGGAAGGGGCGGCTGCCGAAGGAAGCCGGGTGCTGGTAGGCTGACAGGGCAGAGGAGGATGAAAAGGTGCTGGAACCCGGCAGGGCGCCTGAGATGAAGAGCTCCGTGGGGCCTGGCGTATGCATGGCTGGGGACAACGGAGGAAACCAGAGGTCAGGGCACACCACAGCCAGCCCCACCCTGGCCCTCTTGAGCTGGCAATGGACTTACCTGTTTGCCAGGAAGGACTGCGGAACTGAGAGAGGAGGGAGGAAGCAGAGGGGCCAGGCTGGGGGCCCCGGGACTCCAGGGCTGAGATGAGGTTCATGACGGAGGCGTCGGGCCCTGCTGAGCCTGCGTGGTGGAGGCCAGTGTCGAAGAGTCCAGAGAGGCCTGGCCAGGAACAGGGGGGTAGAGTCAGCTAGGTACGGGACAGGGCAGGGTCGAAAGGGAAAAGAAAAAGCCAAGGCAAGTTGGGTCAGGAAAAGGGGTTGTAGGGAAAGGGGCAGATTCAGAGAAGAGTGTGCAGAGATAAGCTAGGAAGACTGTAAGCAGGATGTGGTACAATGCAGTTATAAAGGCAGGGAGCCCAGGAAAAGAAAGGTAGATAAAGGGCAGGGGGAATATAAGTGGAAGAAGTGGGAGCAAAAGGCAGAGAGTCGTGGTGGGGTGGAGAGACCAAAGGATTTGTATAATTCCAACAAGGGTAAGGATAATTCCAATCCTGGAGAACCAGAGAACAAGCCTAAGGAGATTGGGTCAAAGTGAGAGGATCCCGGGGGTGGGGCGGGGGGGATGTGAAGGTAAAAAAAGAAAAGGAGCCAACCAGGAGGTAAAAATCTAATTGGATTACACAGTATCATTGCTGGTCCATCTAGGAAGGAGGAAGGCTGGAGCAAAAGAAGGCACCAACCAATCAGAAGCATCAGAGGCAGGGCCACAGGGGGAGAATAAGGCAGTAGGCAAACCTAAGGGAAGGGGAAGGTCCAAAAAATCAGCCAATCAGGAAGAATGGGAATCAGGAGTAAAGACTTCAGAGAACCAAGGAGCCAAGAGAATGGGCCAGCCCAGAGAGAAGTGATTGGGGTGGGCTGGTGAGGCGGAAAAGCCTGGAAGAGAAGGTGGGATTTGGGCGCTGTGGAGATGGGTCCAATTGGAACGAAAGAGGCGGGGTCTGAGCCAGGGGCGAACGAATCCGGCATAAAATTAAGCAGCCTCAGACCAATCAGAGGAGGGGTAGCAAGGGGCGGGGCAGGACGCAGAGCACGACCAATTAGGAAAGGTGTAACTTTCAGCAGCCAATCGGCTGCCTCGGAGGGAGGGCCAGCTCGGGCGGGGCGGGACGAGGTCCGTACCTGCCGGGTGGTGGTTGGTGGCATAGCTTTGCAGTGGGTGGGGGGCCGCGTAGGCCTGGCGGTGTAAGATGTCGGTCTCGGGGTGCGATGTCCTGGAGCTGCCATAGACCAAGCTGGGGGGAAGGGGGATATGTTAGAGTATTCTCTGAAGCTGCCCTAGGAGAAGGGAACTCAGCAAATTTCACGAGGAGTCAAGGGGAGTCTTCCAGCTGATTGGGGGTTATCCTAAAGGAAAGACAAGGAAATCGAGGAGCCTAATAAAAAGCCATAGAAATAGTCCCCACTCGAGCCAAGCTGCAGTAAAAAACCCTGAATTCCAGCAAACAGAGCTCAGATAGCCTCACGTTTACAAACATGGACATGCACAAAGATGAGACAAACTGAGAAGTTCTAGAGTTAGAAGTGCCTTGAGTGGAAAACGTGGACCTCCTACCACACAGAGATCCCCCTTCCCGCTAGTGACACAGGCCCTGGGGCCAACCCCAGAACGGCGCATGGACACCCCCTCTTCTGCAGACACGTGGGCACACGTAGGGCCTGAACCTCATGGGTGCTGCACAACCAGTCGGGAGCAGTGGGCAACCTAAACCACAGGGATGTGGGATGGGCAAGGGATAAGCAAGTACCAGGTACAAGTGCGAACACGAACACCCTCCATCCCCCGGGGGTTGAGGGTCAAATGCATGGGTCCAAGTGAAGCCAAGTATGTGTGCAAAGAGTATCCAACTCATCCGTAGGGGAGGAAAGATACGGAGCGAAGAGTCCCACATGGAAGTAACACAGGTGTGGTCATGCCTGGCCATGCTGGGAAACCCAAGTGTAGGAGGGAGGTGCAGGGGCAAGTGAAGAGTGAGGGAACTACACAATAAACAGTAAGAAAAGGGCAGATTCGCAGGCGAACGGGCTGCTCAGCCACGCACGCACAGGGGTCCACGCTCGCGCACACACACGAATCTTTCTATGCAACGGCCCCAATCCATGGCCCAGACTCAAAGAAGTCAAATACTCAACTCCTAGCCATCAACTAGGATTCTATGCCTTTGGGGATGGGGAGTTAAAGGGGGTGTGTCTCAAATGCCAGGACCCCCCCTTACACACACACACCACCAGTTTAGGAAGGGGGCGGGGCACCGTGCCCACTCTGCGCGCGGAATTTCGGAGGGGGGCGCCGAGTGGCGCCGCCTCACGCAGTCCCGGAACAATGGGACCTGGGGGGCCGCCCCCCAGGTCTGCGTTCTAATTCTCCTTTCCTTCCCACCTTTGAAAGGGCAGAGCCTGGGTAGAAGAGGGGAGGGGTCAGCAAGCTGAGAATCCAAGGATACGGGGAAATCCAGGCCTTGCTTGGCCAATCCCTCCCACCTTCCCAAGGCCTTTCCATCCTAAATTGTTTTGCACCCCCATTTTCCCGCTGCATCTTTCCCTTTGCAAGCCAGAGCTGGCTTTGGCGGAGTTTGCAATTTGCAAACTGGGGCGGCGGCGTTGTTGCAAAGCAAGGAAGGCCGCTCCCTTGCAAGCCGGAGGGGAGTTTGCGATGCACGCGTCGCGGGCGGGCCCGGTCCGCCCGGCCCGGCTTGGCCCCCACGCCTTGGCCCCTTCCTCCAGGCCACCCTCGGTTCCTTACCTAGCTTTCGCTGACCTCTCGTAACTCCATCCCGCCCCGGCGCCGAGCGGGTCCCCGAAGCCGGCGCTGGGGTAGTTCCTGTCCATGAATTGGCCGCGGTGGAAATTGGGGGGAGGGGGAGGGAGGGGGGGGCGCGCGCGCGCTCTCCTCCGCCGCCGCTCCCTCCGCTGCTGCTTTTTTTCCTTCTCTCTCTCTCTTTTTCTTTGCTGCCGCTGATGGCCCGGGAAGGCCCCGGGCGGGGGAGGGAGGGGACAGGGGCGGAGGGGCGGGCAAGGGAGGGTGTGCAGCCGCCGAGCCAAGGAGGGAGGAAGGGGGGTTCCCTCTTGAGGGAAAAGGGGGGGAGGAGGGACCCCGCTGTCTCCGCCTTTGCCCCGGCGCTTGCAGGAGAGAAGGGGGGAGCGCGCGCTCAGGAGGGGGCGTCCCAGGCGGCCCCGGGGTGGGTGCGGGCGCTGGGTGCTCGCTCTCTCGCCGCCGCCGCCGCCGCCGCCTCCTCCTCCTCTGCGCTCACGGTGCAGCCATCTTTGCACAAGGCGGCTGGGGGAGGGGGAGGGGAAGGGGGGCGGGCGGCGGGGTGTCTGGCTGCGCTCCGCTTCCTCCCACAATCCCGTGCAAATGAGAAAAAAAAAAAAAAAAGAACGAGAGAGACAGCGCAATCAGGGCCTGGGGGTGTAGGGCGCAACATTTGTACAGAAAGCCAGCCAGCGTATCACCACGCGCAGACGCGCCTGGGATCGCGGTTCAATTTATTTGATTTTTTTTTGCATTGTTTCACTTTCTTTGGTTTCTTGTCCAAAGGATTTTTATTTAGGGGAAGAGCTGAACTCCAGTCCCCCGGGTGCAATGCGAGCCTGCCCCCACCGAGCACGGTTGCAAATATGCCACCCACCCTATCCCTGTTTTGCGAAGCGCCCCTGTAGGAGCACCGGGAGTGCACGAAGACGTGCGTGTGCACGCCGGGGCTCGGCGTGTGCGTGGCCCTGGAGGGAGATGGCTGTGTCAAACCTGTTCACACACGCAAGTCCGCACACCCGGCCCGTGCTCCTGGGTCCGAGTTTCCACGACACGCCTACCCCGGGGCGGGGCCGGTGGGTACCCCAAGGTCAGGGGAGCATAGGGTCCCGCGAGGCGCCGGGACGCGGGAACACTTTCGCCAGGGACAGGCGTGTATCCGTACGCGGCGGGAACATGTGTGCCAGGGGAGGCCTTGGGCCAGAGGACCCCCTACTCCTACCGCCCCCCAAGCTCAACTCCGCAGTTTGAGGCCTGGGGGCTTCCGGAATCCGGTGTGAATCTGGGGTACGGTTCGGGGACCCCGGTTCGGAAGCTGCTCTTCAGCGAGACCTCCGGAGGCTGCTTGGGGAGAGGTACAGTGGGGAGTCAAAGACTCGGCTGTTTTTCCTTTTTTTCCCACTTAATCGAGACCACCCCGACCCGCCCTGCGCATCTCAGCCAATCCCGGACCCTCTGAGCACAAGATCCACCCTCCTCTAATGCTCCACCCTCACGACGCTGGGCCACGCCCCGAGCAATTGCACAAGGCCCCACCCCCGCACTCCAAACCTCGCCTCGAATAATAACCTCAAAATTCCAAGTCCCGCTCCCGAGCACAGGCCCCTCCTCCAGCAGTGCCCTCCCCTCTGCTTCCCGCCCCGGGGAGAAGGCCAGCCCCCTACCTGGTGTAGCGGGGCGGCGGTGCGTCGTGCACCCCAGAGGCAGCCAGAGCCTGCTCTTAGGTAGGGAGGCCTGGGGGTGGGAGTAGAGGCAAAGGCGTCGGCGAGCCAGGCGCGCTCAGAGGACTCAGAGAGCTGATGAGCTCGGCCCTGGGGACACAAGGTGCACGGTTAGCAGGGGAACCCTACAGGCTAGAGAGACTTAGGAGATGGAGGGACGATTTAGGAAGACAGAGACTCTGAGGGTGGTAAGGGAACAGAGGTAGAAGGAAGATAGACCCGGGAGAAAGAGGGTCATCTTCCATCTGACACCCAGAAAAGCACCTCAAAATGACAGGGAGATGCATAGGGACAGGCAGACCCAGAAATCAACAACTGCTGAGGCAATTCACAGACACACATGTGCTCTAGATACAGGAAGAGTAATGGAGAAAAAGACGGCCCTGCAGAGAAGCAGGTGGACAGAGGAAGACAGGTAACACAGACACCCACTTAAAATAAACTTCCTAAAAGTCCCCAGATCCTCTATACTTCCAAGACTGACACTCAAGCACCCTTTTAGACCCTGCCACTGAGAAAGACACACCTAGACAACTACAGGCACACACAAATGTGCTACACCCTGTACCACAGAAACTGATATATCACAGACACCCACAGATAACCATAGATCACAGGCTGCAGCCTCACCAGATACAATATCCAGAGCAATAATCACACAGAAACCTGGTACTGCAAAGACTGGCAGCAAATACTGATGGAGCACCTACTGTGGGCCAAGTACTGAGGACACAGACAGTCAGTCAGTCAGACACCACAGCTAGACACACAATCTCAGATCTTTCAGCAGTGCCCACCTGTCCGCAATCCTCGGCACATCTCCTTAGGTCAACCCTTCCTCTCCTGCTCACCCTTCTCTCCACCGCCAGCCCCATCCCCCCTGAAGCCCCCTTACTCTTGGTGACAGGGCTGCTGGCCTTGGCGCCGTCGCCAGTGGAGATACCAAAAAGCTCCCAGGCCGGCCAGGACAATGAGCAGGATGCCGGATGTCAGCCCCACAGCCAGGCCTGCGACGTCCACTCGTCCATGCCCTGCAGTGGGGGGAGGTGGGGGGAGCCACTGCTTCAGGGGCTGCGACCACCCCAACATCCAAATGCCTTTCTCCTGAGGTAGGAGTACTGGCCAAGAAGCAAGACAGTGCTGGGTCCACTTCTTAGCTGTGTGACCTAAGGCAACTCACCTCATTTCTCTGAGCCTCCATTTCCTGGTCTGTAAAATGGGACGATAACCCCTCTCTGAAAGGTGGCAAAAATTCACTGAGATAAAGTGCATAAGGGGGCTATGACAATTTCATCTGGTACTAGAAAATACAGACACAGTGACCCCATGATGATGGAGGCCCCTCCCTGGACACGGGGTGGGTCAAGGCCATCCTAAGCAATCCATTTGCTAAGGCTGCAGGTAACACACTACAGTAGGGCAAGGAGAATTCATGTGGCCCCTGTCCTAAGGTGCAACTCCTTTAAACAATCAAAAGCCTCCAGTCTGAGAAAAAGGGTCAAGGAGCACAGGGAAGGGTGTACAGGGAGGACCCCAGTTTCATGAGGCCTTGCTAGGTGTTGCTGCTGGGGAGACCAATTTTAGCAATTTGGGAGGCTTTCCTCAAACAGTAAACTCCAGGCTTTTAGCCCTTTTGGCAAAAAGCTGCACCGAGAAGCCCAGCCCTTCAGATTCTGACATGTTTCAGGTGGATTCAAGAAGCCACCAGGCATCCTTAGGCCTGTAGCAACCTGGTTACCTCCCCTAGCAACCGGGCTCCAATGTGAGCACTCCAGCCCAGACCCAGGGCCTGTTGCTAAGGTACATCCACCCCTAGCAACCATGCCACAAGGGAGTAGGGCCTCTGATGCCTGGAGGGGGATCCTCCCTGGGCAGGAGGCCTTGGGTCCCCAGCCTGGCTAGGTGTGATTGCTAGGGAGAAGGCCCCCTTAGCAACCAGGCTGTGGGGGAGGGGAAGCCAGCCAAGTAGTGAGTGATGTGGGGGGGGTGGGGAGGGCGGGGGTGGGGGGGATCTTCCTTGGTGGAGCCTGGGCAGGCCTTGTTGCTAACAAGCAGCCCTTCCCCCCCTCTTAGCAACAAGGCTGCAGCCATGATGGGGCCTCAGAACTCAGAGGAGGGGTTAGGGGTACGTGGACTGGTCAGGTGAGGGCCCACAGGCTTGGAGAGGCCCTGTTGCTAGGGACCAGCCCCCCTAGCCACCAAGCTGCAGAAGGGTCTTGGCCTCTGAACTCCAAAGAGGAGCTCAGGTGAGCCAGAGCCTCTGAGCCTGAGGACGGATGGCCCCCCAGGCTGTTTACTCCTCCCTCTACCCCATACTTCCCCCTTCCTGGGAACACAGGACACCTTCAAATAAGGTTTGGTGGGTTCCTCAGGCAGAGGCCCCTGAGTCTCAAAGGAGGGGACAACCCATCTCCAGGAACTCAGAGAGCACAGAATTTGGAGTGGGGGTGATGATTCAATTTCCGTGGGAAAGGGCTACCTTAGCTGCACAGAACAACAGAGCTTGGCCCCTCTACTTACCTCCTTTGCCATTGTGGATGTAAGTCTCCCAGAAATGTTTCTTGAAGGGGTAGGAATAGAAAAGGCAGAAAGACAGCTGTCAGCTGGGAGATCCTATACGCCCAAACCAACCCACCCTGATTTCTGAACCCAAATCACTAGAGGGAATTGAGGGTTAGAATCCCTCCCACCTCCACCCCAGAACCTGGAGAAAACAGAGGGACTCCGGTGTCCCCAAGATCTCACCGTCCGAGTATTGTCCTCAAAGTACTCTCGTGCCTCTTCCCAAGAACACTTCTCATAACACTCCCGTTCCAGGTTCTCTGGTGTGAACAGCTCCAGGTCCCAGTGGTTGGCTCGTGGAACCCGCCTGTGGCTGCCCAGGAAGTTCCAGGCCTCTGGGGAGTCCAGGAAGACTTCAGGGCCTCAAGGACATGAGGGATAGAAAAATGAAGGACTAGAGACTGGCGGAACCTGAACCCAAGGGGACGGAGAGCTATGAGGTCCTGGGATAGGAGGAGACTAGAGGCAAGTGTTCCTGGGTCAGGGGAAATTGGATATCAGCTCCTGGACACCAGCTCTTCCCCCAAACACTCACCTTGGTCTTGCTTCCCACTGGAGGAGGTGTCCAGGCAGGTGGTCAACCCCAGGTATAGCTACAGCAGAGAGGGGTGGCTCCTCATAGTTTGTGGACACCTGGAACCAGGTGTGATAAGAGATGACAGGTGCCTCAGCCCCTAAGGAACAAAGCGAGGTCCCTCTGACTGGAATTATAACAATAATAGCAGACACTGGCATAGCCTGTATTCTGGGCCAGGCGCTGTTCAATGCAGTTTACCTATATCAACTCAGTTTAATTTTCACAGCAGTACTATTATTATCCTCATCGTATAAAAGAGGAAATTGAGGCACAGAGAAGTCAAAGAACTTGCCCAAGATCATATGGTCTGCAAGATTCAGAGGCAGATTTGAACAAAGGCAGAGTGCCTCCAGAGACTGAAGCAGGGAGCTTATTTTTCCCCCTCTGTGTCTGCAGCCCCTAGCACAGTTTTGGCACACAGTAGGTGCTCATAAACATGTCCACTGGTGATCAAGATTCCTTCCTTCCTGATAATTTCCACTTGTCCCATCTCGCTCCATGCCCATTGCCACATCTACCCACAGAGACTAAAGCTTACAGGAGAGGCAAGAGCAGGAGCCTATATTCTTGGGTTCAAGGGGAGGAAGAGGCAACGGCCCTGGACTCCTGGGCTTGGGGTCCCCCAAACTTCTGGGACCCAGAGGAGCAGGGAGGTAGGACACCGATGTCCCCAAGCCAGGCTATCCCTCCAGGGACATTCACTTACCTGCTCAGAATTGTGAGCACTGCCCCCTCCTCCTTAAGCAGGGCCTCCGAGGCCAGCTGCAGCCAGGACAGCTGTGAAAGGGGGCAGGCGAGAGGGGAGGGGAGGGATGGGTTCCCCACTCCGCTCCCGCGCTTCCTATAATCGGCCTGATCCCGGTTCCCGGCAGAGGGGTAGGGTTTGCGACTACCTGTCCTGGGCGGGGCTCAGGTAAGGGACGGAGTATTTAAAGGGACCTTATGATGAAGGGCCTGTCCAGAGCCCCATAGGGAGGCCAGGGTCTCCCACAGCGTGGGGCACTTAGGAGATTGGATATGCGCCTCCTCCCGTTTCCCCAACAGGAGATCGCCCAGCCGAGCTAGGAAAACAAAAACGTCTAGGTCTCCAGATGTCTAGCTATCTACAAACTGCTGAGAACTGTATGCCTTCGTCCCTGCGGGAAGGTAGATATGCCGCAGTAAATTCCTGTTTCCTGGGGTGATTTGGACGGCTTTGACTTTTGATTTCTTAATTCTTCTGTTCATCGACTGGGAACAGAGGGGCTGTCCCTTCTCAATTGTCCCTAAACTTACAGCAAGAAAAGTGGATGATATACTTAGGGAAGTGGGTTTCCCAATCTCAGGAGGAAGTGACTAGTCCTTAAACTCGGGCTTGGAGAGACGCGAAACTTGGGTACAAGTAGGAAATCGCCTGCCCGGGTAAATGCCTAGTAGGTACTAAGTGCGCCCCAAAGTCACGCAAGTTTCACTAACCGGAACCTTCGGCCTGACACTCACATTTCCGGAGGGAGGAAGAGAAGAAGGGAGAACTCACCAAACCAACCGAGGTACCTCCGCAAGTAGGGGCAACTATCCTTCCGGTTTCTTCATCCGTGCGGAAGTGGGCGGAGCTACAAGGGTAAACAGCGTTCCTTTCCGGGGTAGGGGCACAGTTGGAGAATCAACGAAGAGAGGGAGGGACGCTTTTGAGGTGAGTTCCAGGCGGTGGCAGCTTAGCAGGCCCGCGGGCTGGAGTCCTGGGTTCCTGAGGGAGACACAGGCAGGATTTCTGTAATCCAGTCGATTTTCAATGTCTCTTAAGTTTCTTAATTTAAAACAATCCCCCTTCCATCCCACTCTGTATTTTTCTCGCTGTAATTTCAATTTTCATTGAAGAAACTGGGTCAGTTATTCTGTTGATCATCCCACTATCTGGATTTGTCTTTTTGTTTCTTTTTAATCTGATTTCACTTATTCCTCCATGCCAGGGTTCAAAGGCCAAAAACCCAAATCCTGCTGTCCTTTAAAAAAAAAAAATCAGCCATATCGGAATATACTTCACATAACATATAGTTCACCCATGTAAAGTGTACAGTTCAGTAGTTATTAGTATATTCACACAGTTTTGAAATCATCACCCTGGTCAGTTTTCATCTCTCCACAAAGAAACGAAGTACCCATCAGCTTGTCACTCCCGGGGTCCCCGCCCTGCCGCCCCCGCCCCATCCAGTCCCAGACGACCACTAATCAAATCCACTTTCTAACTCTAAGGATCTACCCAATCGGGACATTTCACATAAGCAGAATCATTTTTCTGTCTGGCTTTCTCACGTAGTGTAAGGTTTCAAGGTTCATCCACATGGTACAGTGAGTGGATCAATGCTTCATTCTTTTTATGGGTAAATTATATCCCTTTGTATGAGATCTGCCATACTCTGTTTATACATTTATCAGTCTATGGACATTTGGGTTGTTTACACTTTTTGATTTTTGAGAATAACGCTGCTGTGAACATTTGTGTACAAGTTTTTGTGTGGATAGACATGTTTTCATTTCCATTGGAATTGGGATTGCTGAATCAAATAGTAACTCTACGTTTAACCTTTTGAGGAACTGCTAGATTTTTCCAAAGGGGCTGCACTATTTTCCATTCCCACCTTCAGTGTATGAGGGTTCCAGTTTCTCCACACGTGTTATTATCTGACTTTTTGACGTTAGTCATTCTAAGTGGGTACGAACTGATATCTCATTGTGGTTGTATTTGGATTTTCTTAGTAATTAATGACATGGGAGCATTTTTTCATGTGCTTGATGGTCATTTATATACTGCTTCGGAGAAATGTCTATTGCAGTCCTTTGTCCATTTTTGAACTGGGTGATTTGTCATTTTGTTGTTGAATCAGAAGTTTTTTATATATTCTAGATAACAATGCTTTTATCAGATATATAATTTACAACCACCATCTATGTTTGTACAGCCTGCAAGCTAAGAATGTTTGTAACATATTTAAATAATTGGAAAAAAATCAAAAGAATAATATTTTGTGACGCACAACAATTTTATGTGACTGAGATGTCAGTGTCCATCAATAAAGTTTTATTGGAACACAGCTCTGCCCGTTCATTTACATAATGTCCATGGCTGCTTTTGCCATGCAAGAGCAGGGTCGAGTAGTTGTGACAGGGACCATATGGCCTGGAGAGTGGGAAATCTTTCCTATCTGGCCCTTTTTGGTCCATCCCTGCTATATTCTCTGACTTTCGAGGTAGGAAATTAAATCTCAAGGCTTGATTAAATTTAGATTCGGCCATTTCAGTGTTGGTAGCTTCATGTTGCATGACACCTGTATGTCCCACTTTTAGTGATGATGAGACCAATGAGGGGCTTCAGGTGGTGTTTTTGGACTTAATATTTGTCCCCTCTTCCCAAACGCATATGTCAAAGCCCAGCCCCCAAAAAGACTATTTGGAGATTCAGCCTTTAGGGATGTACTTAAGATTATATGAGATCCTAAGGGTGGGGTCTTAACCCATTGAGTTGGTGTCCTTGTAAGAGGAGATGCCAGAGAGTGCTCTCTCCTCTCAGTGGGGACACGAGAAGGTGGCCAGCCATCTGCGAGCCAGGGAGAGCGTCCTCCTCAGAACCCAACCATGCTCCTGCCTCGATTTGGGACTTTCAGCTTCCAGAACTGGGAGGAAATAAACATCCGCTGTTTACGCCATCCGGGCCGTGGTGTTTGGGCAGCCCAGGCAGACTAACATATGGTAACAGCACAGCCTGCCATTGTAAACTGCCTTCTTCTCCTTTCCACCAGTTTAGCACTGAGAATTCCTGTTCCCACCAGCCTCTCTCTGAACGGCATCAGTCTACGGTCGTTCCTCTTCCGTTTTTCATCCGAGCAGTTAGGTTTTTGTCATGAGCTGTGTCCAAGAAGCACTAGAAGGGATTGACTTAAAGTTCCATTTTTAAAGCTCACTGGGGCCGGTTTGTCCCTCTGGGCATCTCTTTTGTCACCTGTAAGCTGGGGAGAACCTACCTCTGGAGGTTGTCACGGGGACTGGGAGCGTTCAGGCCTGTGAAGTGCTCAGGGCCTGGCATATAAATGTTTGCAGGATATGATGATCATTTCTATTATTTTAGTGCTTCTGAGATTAATGTGTTGATTGTTTGGGTGATCAGTTCATTGATTACATACTTCTCTTGGCATTAGAGGTTGTTAACTGATCTCCTCGCGACTTCTCTGAGCCCCCTATCATCCAGGCGTCAGGCAATGTTGCCACCGGGACAGGGGTCTGAGCCAGGCCCCCTTGAGTGGTTCTTAGTCGGGAGGGGGAGCTAGTGAGGGGTAGTGGCTGTACCAGGGGTAACTCGGGCATTATCAGGGCTCAGGGAACACCTAACTCTACTCTGTGGAGCGTGGGATGAAGCAGGGGACAGGGTTTATGGGGGGAAGGACCAGGCACACACTAGCTGTCCTGTTCCATGCTGAGTCCAGCACAGTGCCTGAGGCTCCCTGCAGCCAGGCCACAGACTCAGGGACCTGGGTCAAGCCCAGGCTGCACAGCCCTGGGCACCTGCCCGTGCCTCTGTCCCTCGTTTGTGGCTACAGTTTGAGTTGTTGTGTAACTCGACGGAGTCACTCTGCATGAAATACTTAGAGCAGGGCCAAGCTCACTTAACCTGTTCAACATCAGCCATTACTAACAGAAAGTCTCAGCTTGCATCTGCTCCCAAAGAATTCTCTCTCCTATTTTCAACACGTCCTGTTTCTGTGATTTCCTCGAATGTAATTAGCCCTTTAACACAGAGGCCTCTGTCCCCCTGGGATGGCCTTCTAGGGGCAGAGCTTGTAGCACCTTTAGGGCCTCAAGGGAATCGCTGACTCCACCAAGAGTTTCAGAACTGCTGGGTCAGGATCCAAATAGAGCGATTGCAAGAAGAGGCAGCTGAGAGTCAGGGAAATCTGAACGCAAACCGGAGAGTAGCTGACGTTAAAGAATTAGGAAAGTGTCAGAGGCACGGTGACGATGTACCTAAAAGCTTCTGCCTCGCACCCTCCAGTACAGTAACCACAAGCCCTGAGAGGCTGTGGAGAACTTCGGTATGTGGCTAGTGCCACCACAGGACCGAAGTTTTTAATTATTTCATTGTGATTAATTTAAACTTTAATGCCAACACTTGATTCAGCCGTTGGGAAACTTTTAAGTATGTCCGGGACAACAGAGGTCCGTGAACATGCGTTTAGTTACACCTGTGCATTTTATGAATCCTCAGCATAGGATAAGTGTCTCCAGTGGAAAATTTAGTGTCTGAATTGAGATGTGTCGAAAGAGTAAAATATACCCTGGATTTTGAAGACTTTGTGCAAAAATAGGAATTCTTGGATCGTGACCTTCCTGGGAGGACTGACAGTTGTCACATGGTTGAGATGGCAGCTCCAGAGCCCAGCTGCTGGGGTTCAAATCCCGGCTCTACCACTTCCCAACTGGGAGGCTGATGCTAAGCTTTTCTACCCCTCTCGTAAAACGGGAATGATGACAGAATAATCCATGTAGCTTCAATGTGTCCTCTCCGAAATCCTAATGGCAGCAGATGGCCCTAGTTCTGTTTTCTACTTTCAGATTGGCCTTGCTGCAGAGACAGGGTAGCGTGGTGACCAAAAGCTCAGAGTCCAGGGTCTGAGATCGTGGCCCCACCACCTGCTGGCCCTTCGACCCCTGGTAGGCAGTTCTCAGACCTTTCGGTCTCTGGACCTGGAAGCCACCAAAGACTTCTGAATTCAGGGCCAGCCACAGACAGCGTGCCCAGGGATGCTTTGGCTCACCCTTCCATCATCCCATCCGCCCCTCCATCCTTGTCGTGTTTTAATTTCTGTGGCATCTCAGAAATTAAAACACATTAAAAATGTTTTATTGAGAGAATTCACGTAACACAAAAGTCACTCAGAGTGCACAGTTCCGTGGTTTTTAGCATGGCCACTCTTTTGTGCCGTCACCACTTTCCGATTCCAGAACATTTTCATCACCCCAAAAAGAAACCATGCGCTCCTCAGCCGTCACTGTCCACCCCCAGCCCCCAGCCGATGCCGACCACCAGCTGCCCCCTGTCCCTGTCCCTGTGGATTTTCCCTTTCAGGACATCTCGTCTAAATGGAAGTGGAAGACACGGCTTCTGGGATAGTTTCTTTAATTTATTGTAACATGACAACTTTGAAACCCCGAGGACAAACAAGCGCACCTTCCATTACCTTCGGAGCAGTGACACCCTTACCAATCACAGCTTCGAAAACGCCACTGTACAGTCACCACAGAAGAGGAACAAAGGGGAATGGACTGTCATGTTATGGAAATAGTCTTATGGGCCCCCTGAAAGTATCTTCGGGACCCCCGGGGTCCCTGGATCTTACTGAGAACCACTGCCCCAGGCAAATGGCTTCATGTCTAAGCCTCAGTTTGTCCATCTGCAAAGTGGACGTGGCAATGGGACAGACTTCAGAGGGTGGCTGAGGTTGGACGCTGACGAGTCAGGGGCGTGGAGAGTCACCTGTGATCAGGGATCAAGTGGTGTCGCTCGTGATTGTTCCCATATAATATGAAAATCACGTAGCAAGGTAAAATAAATAATGCTTCCTTTCTAGCTGTTCCTCTCTCTCTGAGAGAAAATGTCCCAGTTCATGGAGGCAAAGACATAGACATACCCTGTTCTTGGCCTCGGGACAAGCAGCCCAGTCTCAAATAGTGCAGAGGGTCAAGGCAGTTGACAACTAAGAATAGAGTGAGGAATTTGGTCATGAGGAGGTCAGCCTGACCTTCATTAGTGGCAGTTGGGGGGCTGGGCGGAAGCCAGGGGACTGGGGCGGAGGAGTGGGTGGCAGGTGAGCAAAGGGAGGCAGCAGATGCTGGACACTTGCTCAAAAGCTTGGGGGTGAGGGGGAGTCGGAGGAGGGGGCTGTGGGTCGAGTTGGGGAGTTTCACCAAGGTTAGCTTCTGCAAGCAGCAGCACAGTGGCCAGTTTTGGGGTAATAAGTGCTCTCTGTGTCTCACTGGGACACGACGAGGGTGCGTACATTTGTCAGAAACGAATCACGCTGCCTCCTCGGCCTGTGCATCTGTTCTGTGTCAGTTTACCTGAACACAAGACTTGGCTCTGGGACGAAGACACCAGTAGGGGGCAAGCAAGGTCCGTAGCTCAAAGAAGTTTGTTTCAAGTTGTCAAAGTGAAGGGCAAGTTTCTGAAAGCAACCAGAAGGGGGAAATGAATACAAAGTTACCTATTACTCTTTGGGAGCTCTTGGTTGTACCCCCCACCCCCATGCCACACCTCTGCCTTCTGGATCCTCCTTGCCCCCAGGGAACAGGAGAGAATATTTCCTGAATACCCCTGGTGTGTCACGCTTTGAACGTGACTTCATTGAGTCTTCACAGCAATCCAATCCCCTGGTTATCACCAGTTTTTACCACAGGAAACTGGGACTCAGGGAAAGGCTGTCACCAGTCCATAGTCACACAGAGACTAGCAGGTCAACCTTGTACTCGGCCCAGGCAGGAGGTACACGTAGATCCACCTAACCCCCTCCTTCTCATTTCATTTATTTAATCCTGTTTGTCCCCTACGAGTCCCCTCCCCTACCTGGGCAACCATTCTGATATGTGTGATCCTTTCATATGTAGGTGTTCTTTAAACTCTGTGGTTTTGTGCATGTGTAGATTGTTAGCGATCTCATTTTATTTCTTCCTTTTTTCACCCACACTGTTTTTAAGATCCATCCGTTATGCTTTGTACACAACTAGTCGTTTGCATCCCATGGCTACGTGGTCTCCATGATGGGCAGTCAATCTCCATTGTCCCAGGGAGGGATATTCCTTTGGCTTCAACTTGCCTGCGGTGTAAATAACGCTGCTGTGAACATCCTCGTACATGCTCCTTTGTATCTCTGAGTCTGTCTTTGGGGCACTTACACCCAGGTGTGGAAGTGCCTACACTCACCTTGCTAAAGCACCCCCAGACTGTGTTCCAGGACAGCTGACTCTGTCCACTCAACCCCGGCATTGCCTGACGGTTCCCACACCTGACCACACATCCCCACCAAGCCTTGGTCGCACCCGGCTTTCCAAGTTTCACCAGCCAGCCTGATGATGCGTGTACCATGATAGCTCAGTGTGGTTTCCATTTGGGTAGAGTTCGACCATCTCTCCAGCCCCTTGCTAGTCTTTGAGCTTCTTCTGTCATTGTCTCCTCATATCCTTTGCTTGTTTTCCTATCAGGGTAGCAGGGTTTTGCTCGTTGATTTGCCAGAGTGCCATGTGTTGTCAGTTCTGCTCTGTTTGTTTTGAAAACTTGGAATTTATTCTAGTGAGATTGAGACATTAGGGATCAATTTGAGCATAAAGCCTTTGGTCACATGTGAATTCATCCACAAGGAAGACTAAGTGAACCCAGAAATCTGCGCTCAGTTGGAATGAGCCTGCAGGCATGCTGAGCCGAGCACAGAGCACATGCACCCTGAACATCAGCCAGGCACCTCAGTGCCCCCTGTGTGAGGAGCCATACCCGGCCACACGTGGTGCTAGAATTTGCCATCTGTTTTCAAATAACTCTCCTTCTGCCACTCACTGTAATTCATAAGGTGCAGTCCTGCCGACACCCACAAGCAAACTGCAGGTCTTTTTCAAGATAGTGACTTTTCTTTTCCGGAATGTGTAGGGATTCCTTAAGCAAGGCGATGTCCTAGGAGCTATCCCCTCCATTACAGCTCCACCTACCCCACCCCCACCCCAGCTTTCCCACTTGGGGTGCAGATCAGCTCTGAGGGCCTCCCTGTGCGGGCTCCCTCCGGCCACCACTGCAACTGTCCCTTCCTTTCCCTAGGATGACACGGCACGGGAAGAACTGCACAGCAGGGGCTGTCTACACCTACCACGAGAAGAAGAAAGACACAGGTACTGGGTTGGGAGGGGGACATGTGCCTCAAAGACGCCGTTTCAGTTTGTACCTCTGGTTGTGCTTTCTGTGCGTGTCTCTCCCCCAGTTAATGGTCATGAACACATATGTGACAATCCACATGGGCTGCAAGCCCCCCACCACTGTATGAAGAGGTCAAGCTGATACATAAGGCCAAAGCCCCCAGGTGAACAAGACAACTCTTATCAGGCAGGACACTCCAAGTGTCTAGTGGGTCCCTCCCAGAGCCCACCAAGGGCCAGTCCCTTGTTGTCACTGTTGTCATGGCCATATTTCAGAGGAGGAAACTGAGGCCTAGAGAAGTTCAGGTGCTTGAACTTGGTCACAGAGCCAGAAGAGCTTAGGGGAGCCTGTCGCCTGCCCTCTGGGGACTAACACCTTCCTGTGGGTGACACACAGCTCAAGCTCTTAGCTGCCGTTTCTCTGAGTCCCCTCCCCTCTGAGTTCTCCCTGTGCCTCTCTCTTGGGGTTTAGAGAGGGGCATGTGTCCCATCCCTCCATCCCTCTGCCCGACTCTGTTCCCAGCGGCCTCAGGCTACGGGACCCAGAACATTCGACTGAGCCGGGATGCCGTCAAGGACTTCGACTGCTGCTGCCTTTCTCTGCAGCCCTGCCACGACCCCGTTGTCACGTGAGCTAGGGACATGGGTGGCAAGGGCAAGGGAACTTCAAAGAGGGGACGACGGGTGCACAGCCAGGGTGCCGAGGGCAAGCATTAACCTCTCAGAGCCTCAGTGTCCTCTTCTGAGATATGACCACGATCCAAGTATGGTTCATGGGGAGTGGGAAAGAACAGTTGTAACAGAGGGAACAGCTCCTAGGACATCACCTGGCTTGTAATGACTACTTATGTGTGGAACACTGTCACCCGCCTCAAATGGCCTGGCAAAGGCTTCAGCGAGATACTGGGTGTAGGTACTTAGTCCAGTGACTAAATACGTCCTCAATTACAAGTCTATTTTATAGAGAGAGTGACAGGAGTGCACTGTGTTTCAGGGTCTCTCCAGTCAATTTCAGGTCTGTGACTCACTAGAACTCACAGAAATCAGCAAAGCTGTGAACTTACAGTGTGAGTTTATTACAGTGAAAAGGCATGAATGAAAATCAACAGTGGGAAGAGACACATGGGACAAGGTCCAGGAGAGGCCAAATGCGAGCTTCCGGTTGTCTCTCCCAGTAAAGCCATGCGACCAGCCCTATGTCCTCCCAGACGTGATGTGTGACAGCTCGCGGGCACAGCACGCCCACCAGGGAACACACCCGAGCCTCAGTGTCCAGGGTTCTCATTGGAAGTCGGTCACGTAGACAGGAATGACCACCGTGTGGCTGACCTTGGTCTCTAGCCCCTCCAGAGGTCAAGCAGTACCATATGGCCAAAGCCCCCAGGTGAACAGGCACTCTTATCAGGCAGGACACTCCAAGGGTCTAGCAGGTCCCTCCCAGCCCACCAAGGGCCAGTCCTTTGTTTGGACCATGAGGGGTTTAGACAGCCCAGCTGAGTCACCTATCACCACACCAGATTCTCCCAGCAGCCAGAGTTTCATGAAGCCAGGAGAGTTCTAGTGGTACTGTCACCTCAGAGCTAGGCTGAGAGTCGAGCGAGTGGCTGCCCGTGATGTAGTGGGTGGGTGCCCGGGGCAGGGGGATGACATTCGGCATTGATCACGAAGCCTTGGCTGTGTGCCCTTGGCCAGGCCCACGCATTCCCATCCCATCCTCCCCCTGCAGCCCGGACGGCTACCTGTATGAGCGCGAGGCTATCCTGGAGTACATCCTGCACCAGAAGAAAGAGATCGCTCGGCAGATGAAGGTGGTGGCATGAGAGAAGGGGCACAGGAGGTGGCATGGTTTTGATGCTGAGCTTACAGGCAGAGCCCCCCAGGGCCTCTTCCTGGCTCACTTCTTCCTGGTGTCTCTAGGCCTACGAGAAGCAGCGGGGCGCCCGGCGGGAGGAGCAGAAAGAGCTGCAGCGGGCCACGGCCAAGGACCAAGTGCGGGGCTTCCTGGAGAAGGAGGCAGCCATCGTCAGCCGGCCCCTCAATCCTTTCACACCCAAGACCAACTTGGGGAATGGCTCAGGTGAGGGGCCTGCCAGTGGGTGGGGGTACTTCCTCAGGTGTGGCATCTGAATCCCTGTCTGCCTTTAGATGATACCCAACCTGGCCCCACTGCGGGCGCCACAGGCAAGGACAAGGACAAAGCATTGCCCAGCTTCTGGATCCCATCACTGACCCCCGAAGCCAAGGCCACCAAGCTGGAGAAGCCGGTGAGCCACCCCTCAGCAAATGCCCCTGCATCTACTTTCCCCGGAGAGGGCCGGGGTCCCTTAGTATTCCTGGGGTGCCTTTCCCAGCCTCATCCTCTGCACCCAGCCCAAACCCACCTGCTGACCCTGCCCGCCTCCTGCTCGCACAGTCGCGCACCGTGACCTGCCCCATGTCGGGGAAGCCGCTGCGCATGTCGGACCTGACGCCCGTGCGCTTCACGCCGCTCGACAGCTCCGTGGACCGCGTGGGGCTCATCACACGCAGTGAGCGCTACGTGTGCGCTGTGACGCGCGACAGCCTGAGCAACGCCATGCCATGCGCCGTGTTGCGGCCCTCGTGAGTCTCTTGGGTGGGTGGGGCCGGGCTTGGGGATGTGGATCTCCCTCTTGGGGCGGGGCCTCCGATGGACGTCACCTCCCTTCCCCACATCGCAGTGGGGCCGTGGTCACCCTTGAGTGCGTAGAGAAGCTGATTCGAAAAGACATGGTGGACCCTGTGAACGGGGAGAAGCTCACGGACCGTGACATCATCGTGCTGCAGCGGGTGAGCAGGCTTGGTCCGCAGTGCCCTCTTCCTGGTCCGCCCTCGGAGGTCCGCCCCCACCTTCCCAGACGCATTCCCCTCCCTGACCCTGGCCTCTGATATTCCGTCCTCTTTCCCTGAGTCCCTCCCCTCCAGGCCCCGCCCCCACCTTTCCACGCAACCACTTCTGCCCCTGACTCTGCCCTCCAGAGCTACGGCCCGCCCCTTTATCCCCACACCCCTCCTTCCTAGCGGGGGTCCACCTTCACCTCTGCTTCGCCCCTCCCCCAGGGCGGCACAGGCTTCGCTGGCTCCGGAGTGAAGCTGCAGGCGGAGAAGTCGCGGCCGGTGATGCAGGCCTGAGTGCACGGGAGACCAAATAAAAGGGCTTGGAAGCGACTGATCGTGTGGCATCCTCATTCGCAACTGGCGCCCCGGGGACACAGCGGGCGGGGAGGCCCAGCTGCACGGGCAGCGTTATGACGGCTGCCGCTCTGGGTGACTAGGGTTTGGAAGTAGAAGCTGAGAGTATCTCATGTGCCCCCACTTTAGAGTAAAGTCGGAATGGAACGCAAATGTCCAGCGTTAGAATGAATTGAGAGTGGCCAAGGGTCGAAGTCCTAGCTGCCACCACCTGAGGGTACCACTTGAATAGGCTCAGTAGTCCCCCTCGCACGCTTTTGAGTTATGCCAAGGGAAGCCTGCCCATGAACACCTGTCCCGAGTCAAGTGTGGTGATAACATACCCAAAGGAAGTCAAGCACTGTGACAGAGAGTGGCAGGCGGCCGGGAACTTCCTCTGCCCTAGACTGGACTGCCAGAGGGTGAGGAGGGGGAAGGAACCGCCAGGGCAAAGACCCACAGGCAGCAAGGTAGTGGGTGGGTCTGAGAAGCAGAGCAGCGGGGCAGAAAGCGTAGGAGAGGAGGCCAGGCCACCCATAGGCTTTGTATTGGTTAGCCACTGAGTCACAAGCATCTGGGCAGTGGGAAAGGAGAGCACAGTCAGGCACAGATGTGGGAAACAGACTTAACATTCCAGCCCCCCTGAGGCTCCCAGCTCCTGCCTCTCCAGGTCTTTCTCCAGGCTCACACACGTGTTTTCAGCCACAGTGAGATCTCAGCGCACGCAGTCTGTCTTCATTTTGGTAAAAGGTCTTCTCATCTGAGCACCAGGAAACGTCCTTGACCGCTGTTCGGTCAAGTGCCTGTTGCGCAGACTGGGTGACACATCTGGCTACAGGGAAAAGTTTCAGTAGGAGGGCCGGTGGTGTCATTCTTGCATGCTGGTGCAGCCCGGAAAACCAGCATTTTTTCTCCCAGATGCTTCTAGAACTTTCCTTTGTTCCTTAAGAGCCTGACTCACACCCCACTCTTGAGCTCCCAGTCCCTGGAAACTGGGCCAGTTGCCACTGATATTCAAGAGACCCTTACCCTCTGGACCTGTCATTCTACAATCCCTTTAAATCCTTGCCACAGTCCTGGGATGCTTACAGCCATTTCCCAGAACAGTCCACTGAGGCCAAGAAGACACAACTTGCCCAAATGCCCACCACTCTAGGCTGTAGCAGAAGCCCGAGTTTACACAGGGGTCAGCCACCTCCAGAGACCCCCCTCCCCAAGGTTCTGCCCTTTCTCTCATTCTTTGTACCCTTTCTCCCCTGGGTATTCTCACACCGTTACCCCACAGATCTCCACTTTTATACCCAGAGTACTTCATCCCTCCCCTACACACCCTCAGGCTTCATCTTCTTTCTCAAGCACTCCCAACCACCCCTGGATCCTTCTAGTTTTTTCTCTCATCCCCTCAAGGACTCCAATCTTGTTTGTGTGTGGTACAGACCACCTCCCCCAAAACAAAATAAAACTTAAAAGATTTCCAATCTTGCAACTTAATTTACACCAGGACCCGAAATCCCATTCTTCTATTCACAGATGAGGCCTCTGGTGGGGAGGTGGGGTGCATGTCAATGTCCTCATTTTTAGAAATAGGTTTCTTTTATGGTTTCAAAGGTAGAAGAAGCAGGAGCCCTACTCTGGAGGAAGTGGAACAGGAAGTGAAAACAAGTCTTGTCTTTTCTCAGCAGAGGCTTCCTAGACACTAGTCTGGAGTTGAGAGCAAGAAATGGGCGAGCTGGTGGCTCCAGCCTCCACGGCCCACAGGCAACATTTTAAAGACAATCTCAATTACCTGTTAAGGTTTTTCAGTGGGGGATTTATTCAGGAAAAGGGAACTATGTGGACAGGGAACAAATCTTTGTTTGCCAGAAACAGGGGAGGGATAGACTACAAAGGGCGGGTAGCATGAGAATTGAGGGACAGGTAATGGGATATTCTATATCTTGATTTTGATGGTGGTTACATGACAGACGTCTTAGCACTTTCTGTGCAGCATCATTTATAAGAGAAAATACTAGAAACCTAAATGTCATTCAGTAGAGAATTGGTGAAATTATCTCGGGAGTTGTACTCAGCTGTTAAAAAAAAAGGGGGGGCAAAGGAAATAAAGACATTCTTTGTGGCCCGGATTAAAATAGTCTTCAAAAAATGTATTGTTAATTACCTCAATGAAAAAATTAATTAAAAATATTTTTCATCGAAGGATTCTGATTTTTAAAAAGTTAAGAGAAAGGAGATAAAAATATTGTTAGTCATCATAGATATTTGCTTAAATATGTATCAATTCTGGAAAGAAACACTGGCTGCTTGTGAGGAGAACTTAGTGAAAGAAAGACTTTGTTTTTAGTATATAGCATCTCATATATTTAGAATTTTGTGCTCTGAGTATATTGCCAAAATTTTAAAAATAACCAAAATATGCAAAAGGTTAAACAAAAACTTCTGGGGAGAAGACCTAAAGGTGAAAAGGTGCCTGGCAGCTTTCCATCATAAGTTGTTCTGTACAAGTTATTTGTTACTATGTGTGAAGATTATTGTTTATTTTTGGCCCTGTTTCATTAAACCAGCTCTCCTCCAGTCACTAGGTGGCAGTATGTTATAACCAAAAGCGTGGAGTCAAACACTGATTCAAATTCAAGTGCTTCCACAGATAAGTTATAAATCTGGATAAAACAGTATACAATAAGAGCTCTTGAGATCTTGCTTCCCAACATGTCATCAGTTGGGCTCAAATAAATTCTCATTAAAAAAATTTAAAAACTATACAATGAACTAAAGGCACTGGAAAGTGAACAAAAGCAGACAGAAACTGGAGGGGAATTGAAACAAAAAAAAAAAAAGGAAAGGCAAGTGGGTTTCTCTTCTGTACAGTTTTTAACCTGGGGGCATTTTCAAGCCTGGCATGAGGGGCAGCTGAAACTCCAAAGGAGAAATCCAATCTCCCTAGCCTGAAGCATCACAGCAGCAGGAAATGAGGTATAAATCCTGGAAAAGAGGGAGCCAGAGAGGGGGTACTCTAATATTGTATAGGAACTCTGCTCAAATATCTAGCTGACCCTGCATAGGGTACACTCCAAAATCAACCTAAAAATAGTGAACTGAATTTTGAGCTACAAATGTCACAGGAGAGACAGAGTTTATAGAGACTGCAATGAATTCAACCAAAAAAAATTGTAGCTTTGTATTCTAGAAGTAAGAAATTGGAATGGGAAATTAAACAATTTCATTGACAACAGCATGAAAATACTTAGATTTTTTTTTTTTAGGTGAGGCAACCCTTGGTTGACCTCACAGATTGCAAGGACCTTGTCAGCTTACAATCCCTTCTTTATTTTTATATTTATATTTTATTTTTTTATACCTACAGCACCTGGTATTCCTAGGTGGTCTCTCATCCAAGTACTAAGCAGGCCCGAGATCAGACAGGATCGGACTCATTCAGGGTAGCATGGCCATAGACAGAGATAAATTTAACAAAAATAAAAGACCTTTTATCTTTTACAAAAGTTAAAGACCTTTACTCCAAGAACTAGAAAACATTGCTGAGAGAATTTCAACACTTAGAACAATGAGGAGATATACTATGTTCATGGATTGGAAGACAGTCTTGTAAAAATGTCAGTTCTTCCAACATTTGGTCTATAGTTTTACTGTCCCACCCTATGTTATTTCCATCTCTGACCCTAAGAAGGAAAACAAAAATTATCAAATATGAGGTATCTGTGACTTGACCTATAAAGGGTATTTCTTTTTCTATTTTAGTTGCTTATGACTTTGTTAGGGGCTTTATTTTCAAGGACTGTTTTAGGTTTACAGAAAAACGAGAAAGTACTGAGAATTCCCATATATACCACTTACCCAACGTCACTTTCCCCTATTATTAACATCTAGCAATAGTGGGGAACTTTGTTATAATTGATAAACCAGTATCAATACATTGTTAGTAACTAAAGTACACAGATACATTAGAGTTCACTCTGTGATACATTCTATGGGTTTTGACTAATGTATAATGACATCTATCCACTATTACAAGATCCTATGGAATAGTTTTACTGCCCTAAAAATCAGAGATTTTTTAAAAGCAAACTTGGAGGTCGACCATGCATAAACGTGATCACTTTCTGCATGGACAGCTGGGTGAAGTTTTACGGGCTGGGGAAGCAGTACCCAACTCAAGCTCAGCCCCCCAGAACCCACCTCGGGTCCATTCCAGCTCTCCGCATAGTAAGGGGGAGCACTTACCTCTTAGGTTAGTTTTGCCTGTTCTTGAATTTCCTGTAGATGGAATCACATAGCATGTGCTTCTGTGTTCAGCTTCTTTTGCTCAGCAGAATGTCTGTGACATTCCTCCATGTCACTGGGGTGCCTTGATATCACCTGCCCATCGTGATGGCCTCCCTTGGGTGGAGGTCCTACCGTGCACTTACCCCTTCTGTGGACGAGCATGTGGGTTGTTTTCGGTTTGAGGCTATTATAATTAAAGTGACTATAAACCTTATTTTTGTGAGCTTATTGCCATATTTCCATTTGGGAGCTACCAAGAATGATATTACTGGGGCAGACTAAGGCCCATGCTTGACTCTAGAGAGTTTAACCATTAGTCTCATGGGGCTGCAGAAGGAAGAAATGCCTGTCTAATCCTCCTGTCCTTGTGCCCCTGCCTCCCTCCCCCAACCAACAGCAAAGAGGCTGTCGTCACCTGAGTCAGCTCACATTCATTCTCTCGAAACCCTCCAGGGATGCCTGTCTCACTGAGTAAATTCTGTCCCCATCTTTCTGGGGTTCTGATGCCCTCGATCTCGTCCCATCAAACCGAGACCATGATGACCCGCTTACAAGCCCTGTATGACCTGGTCCTGTTTTCCTATCTACCCTTACCTCCCCGTTATTCATAGCCTTGCTGATACTCACACCCCCTGCCACAGGGCCTTTGCACTTGCTGTCCCCGCTGCTGTGGCCAGATGTCACTTTACAGCCAGATGTCCCCAGGGCTCGCTCCCTCACTCAGTTTAGCAGTGAGGCCTCTCCTTGCCCCTCAAGCGTGGCTGTCACCTGCTCTCCAGAAGGCAGAGCTCTCTACCTGGCTTGTTCACTGCTGGGGCTGAGCTGATAGCGTCATTTTTCATCCTCTGAACACTCTTAAACTTAGAGCCTCCTCTTCAAATACTTCGTCTCCTCCTTCAGCCCACAGTCCTCCCAAACCCCAGCACGTCCCTCTCTGTCGCAGCCCCCAGCTCCTCCCCAGGCTCCCAGGAACCCCTCAGAGAGACACACAGATGAGATGAGGCCCCACACTGGATTTTATTGCCTCTGGAAGTGATGGCGGGTGAGTGCAGGGTAAGGTCCCACTGAGGGAGTGTCTCCTGTCTGTGTGGAGTGAGGCTCAGATTGTCACTTGGGGGGCCGGGTGGGGGCAGTGGAGGCCCCTATAGGCTGAGCTTGGTGTGGGGGTGTCTGGGTTGAGACATCCTGCCAATCAGAAATGGGTGGTCCCTCGTCCTTCAGGAGGGTGAGAGGCCCTGGGTGGGGCGGGAAGGCTGGGAGGGGCTGCAATGTCTCAGGGACAGAATTTGAGGGGGGGGTGTCTGGGAGAGCCCAGGGACAGGGGGCCACCAGGGGCTGGGTCTGCATCCTGCAGGGCCAGACACAGAGCGGGGGAACTGGCCACTGGGGCCCCTCCTCAGGTTATCGCAGGGGGCCACAAGGTTGTGGTGGGCATGCTGGGGCTCAGAGCTCGTCGTGGTGACGAATCAGGTCCTCACCATAGTTGGTGGCCTGGCTGCCAACGAACATGTTCCAGTTGCCCAGGATCTCAGCCTTGCTAAGACGCCCGTCCTGGAGCGAGGGTCAGAGATCAGAGGGGACAACACAGTGCCCTGCAGGTCCCTGCCCCTCCACTTTTGGGTGTCTGCCTCTTCTCAAGGTCTCTGTTTCTCCCTTTCCCGGGCCCCTTCGGGTCTCCGTGCTGCACCCTGGCAGCTCCGGGCCCAGCTCCTAACACCGTGCGCCAAGCTGGCACCATCCCCAGAGCAGCCCCCACGCGCACCTTGTTCGTGTCGCTCTCGTGCAGCAGGTGGTTGGCCTCCACCAGCGGCTGGTCCTGGGCCGGGGGCAGCACCCAGTGGCCCACCTCACTCGCATCTAGCTGCCCGTCTTTGTCCAGGTCTCGGAAGTCCCGGAACTGCTCCCGCTCTGTCCGTACCCAAGCCGGCTCCTCCTCTCCTGGCTCCTGAGCATACAGGTCCGCTGGGGGCCACCGAGAGGGGCGACGTCAGGGACGGTCCCAGCTCTGACGCTTCCTGACCCCAAGACCCAAGCCAAGCCGCCCGGACGTGCCCCGCCTCGGCTGCCTCCGTTTAAATGGGATCAATAACAGACCCGACCTCCAGGTGATGGCTCTGCTGCACGTGAAATAACTCGATTGATTGATGGGGCATTGCGTGAACGATCCATCAGTCTGATGGATGCCCGTATGAAGCACTGCATATTGTGTGGCGCAATGCTTGACACATAGTAGGCTTTCCACACAAAGGAGTGATGAGCGAAAATGTTTCAGGAGAGATACTGCAAAGCCACACTTCGAACATCTCACCTCTCACCTCACCTCTTGCTAAGAACCTACCTGGTGATCATGGTTGGAGCCTCTGGTTTGTTCCCATTATTTGAAAATATTGGCAAAACTTTGCCCCAGGGGCTGGCTTGGAGAAAGTAAGAACTCCACAGAGGGATTTCCAAAGTTTTTTACACCACACCCGAGGGAAAGCCAGGATAATTAGCACAGAATGCTAATTATCCCCCCTAGGCGACCAGACCAGAGAACTATCAGAGGGTGTCACCTCCATGCAGTATGCATAGTCAGCCTTCAGGAGCAGCCAGCGTGATTTCTTCCCTTTTTTCTTTTTTTAAATGGCGCTAAGTCATCATCTCTTGTAGGAAATGATCTCAATGCTCAATGGGAGTTGTGTGTCCGTTTTTTAATATTGCGGTAAAAAAAACCACAACATAAAACTCAACATTAGTGACATTTAGTACTGTGGCAACGCTGTGCAACCTCCATCTAGCTCCAGAGTATTTCATCACCTCAAAAGGACACCCCTTTCCCATTAAGTAGTTACTCCCCATCCCCCACTTAACCCCAGGCCCTAGGCAACCACTACTCTCTTTCTCTGTGGATTTTCCTATTCTGGACACTTTCTGTAAGGCCTCCACTTCCTTATCTATAAAAAGGGGGATTCAATGAATTTACAAGATGTTAACCACAGTCACCACAGACCTAGTTAGTTACTGGTATAATTCAGCTGTGATGCTTGAGTTTCTTCTTACCAAAAAGAAAAGAAAAAAATGCTTAAATAAAAATGTCCTGCCTGCAAGTTTCTTTTCATAAAAATATTCTATAGAAACATGTATTCAGACTCGAAAAACTTCCATGTTTATTAGCTTTCCCCTCAATGAATTTTTGCCCCCTGAGGCCAAGGACAGAGGCCAGGCCATGGGGATATTTAGGGGTGTCACAAGGGTTTCGCAACATCCCAAGTTAACAAGAAACACTTACACTTTGCTGTATAAATGCCAAACAAGCTCTCTGACTTCCTGCTCCAAGCAAATGCAGTTTCTGACCCCCAATTTTGCAGAATCTCTAGACCCAGGAATGCACTTGGTCTGTGGTAGTCTCTGCTATATCCTCAACCATTAGCAGTAGGTGCTCAATAACTGTTTCCTGATCCTGGTACACAGTGGATGCTTGATAAATGCTTTTTGGCCTGGCACACAAAGGTACTTGATAAATGTTTCCTGGGCCTGGCCCGTAGTAAGTGTTTGGTAAAGATCTGCTGGGCCTGATATACAGTGGGTGATCGACAAATGCTTTGGGGACTGGCACACAGTAGTTACTCAATAAACGTTTGCTGGCTGCATGAACTCAAGCAGCGCGCCCACCTCCACTTTAGAGGGCCTTCTCCTTCTTACTGGTGATAATGCATTGGGCTGTCACCTGGACCTGGGAGGGGACAGGTGTCCTCAGGGAGGGATTCAGGTCCTACTCACCAATGTACTCGTCCACTTGGATGTAGCCATCTTTGTTCTTGTCCAGGTCCTCCAGGGTTTCCTATAGAGAAAGACAGGACATAACTGTTCTCAGAGGCATGTGGGAAACTTGGAGGCTTTCGGGGATGTCACGACATGGGTCCTACCCGCACTTAGTGAGCGGAGGCCAGGGAACCCCGATATCCTGATGCACAGGTTAAATTCACACAGAGCCTTTCTGCATCCCTAACAACTTTCTCCTGCCTGGCCCACATGCTCCAAGGGTGGACATGTCTTTTCCTTTAAAAGGCAGAGCGTAGACCCTAACTCCATGTTACGTTTAAGCATGATGTACTTGGCGGACAGTTTCGACACTCACTCAATCCCTCTGCTCTTTGTTTTTCCTTCAGTTCCTGAGCAAACAGATTCTGTTCCCCACTTTTATGTTCAAAATCACTCATCGTAAGACAGTGCAGGTGTATGACACTCCACTTCGTCTTCTAGCAAAGTCTCCAACATTTTAGGGTTGGCAGATAAAATATAGGACGTTTGACTTTCAGATGAACAATGAATAATTCTCCAGTATAAGTCTGTTCTGCACAGTATTTGGTACATACTTATAGTACAGGATACTGAGTTACACTTGGGTTTCAGGAAAATAGTGTTTTGGTATAAGTATGTCTCAAATATTGTGTGGGATGTACTTACACTAAAGAATTATTTGTTGTTATAGATCCAAGTGTAATTGAATGTCCTGTGTTATTTGCTAAATCTGGCAACTCCACAACACTTACATATTGAAATTCCTATTATTTACCACAAGTGACTTTCTTTTAGCTCCTCCTTTATAGTACAATCTGGACTAATATTTGTGTTTTGAAATTCTATGTGTGGGAGGTTATGCTCGCTATCCACAAATGTGAGAGATGACAGAGTTTAGCCCAGGGCTCGGCAAATGTTTTCCATAAAGGACCAGATAGCAAATATTCCTGGCTTTGCGTGCTATATTGTGTGGAACTGACTCAGCTCTTCAGTTATAGCGTACATAAGCAAATGGCTGTTACAATAAAACTTTATTTGCAAAAACAAGCTGTGAGCCAGGTTTGACCACAGGTTCTAGTTTGCCGACTCCTGGTTTGGATCACAGATTCAGCTGCTTGGGGTTTGAATCTCATTTGGGTGATCTTGGGCAAGTCACCTAACCTCTCTGTGCCTAGGTATCCTTATCTGTAAAATGAAGAAAATGAAGATGACAGGCCACCCCAACAGGGTTGCCATGACAATTAAATCAAGGTAACGCAGGTAAAGATGTCAGAAGGGTGCTTGGCACACAGAACATGCTCAGTTAGGTTTTGTTAAATAATCTCAACTCGGGAGAAAAAAGAAGTGTTATGACATTATCTGCTATAAAAAAGGGACCCTTGGTCTTGCAAGAGTCTAGGGGGTGACCCAGCGATCCAGTGACTCCACTCCTAGAAGTTTCACCTAGCGGCTGTACTGACATGTGAGTGTAGAGATGTGATGAGCATTTTCCCCAGGCTGTTTTACAGTTTTACATGTATAAACTCATCTAGTTGCCCTGACTACCCTCGGTGCAGGGATCACTATTGGTACCATCATCTTGCAGATGAGGAAATTCTGGTCCAGAGAGGTTACGTAACTTGCCCAAGGTCATGCATCCAGAAAGCTTCAGGGCTGGGATTTGAACCTAGGCCTTCTGACCTCAGAGCCCTTGATCCAAACAGCCTTGCCATAGGCCCCCAAAGCAGCCTTGGAACTGGAGAAGCAAGAAAGGGTTACCTGTGGGGGACAGGACTCACTTGCGGGGATTACGGGATGGGGGACATAGGAGGGAAGAAGACTGTTCACCTTTTTTGCACCTTTGGGTGTTTAACCACATCAATATGTTACCTATTTGAGAAATACATATAATTACATTTTTAAAGTAATCTGTGAGTGGGTATAAGTCCTTCCACTTGGAGTGACACAGTGGGGGGTGTTGGGGCAGGTATAAAAGATGTTGCCCTCCATGGATCTATGCTTGTGGCCTGGGTTCCCTGGGGAAGGTGCAGGAGGACCAGGTGACTAGAACCCCCAAAGTAAGCGCCGGTGGGCCGGATCTCACTCACGGCAACTACAATGTCCCGCATGTGAGGGAACTCTTCTGGGTGCAAGAAAGCCATCAGCTCCTCCCGAGTGGCCATCAAGTCCCCATCCTGGTCGGCCACCCGGAAACGCCGCTTGTCCCGAGCCATCATTTTCTTATAGGTCTCCGCGTCCTCCACATCATGAAATTCTTCACCTGGGTAAGAGGGGAGCTCGGTGAGCTGAGCTTTCATGGAGGGAACGCCAGAAGGTTGGGAAGAGGACAAAGAGCTCTAACTTGGGGGTAAGGGGGGCTGGCGGATTAGGGCAGGAAGACCTCCGCCTAACTAATCATATATGATATATATTCATTATTTGTACGTATTTGCTACCTAGTATGAGAACCTATTATATGCTAAGTTCTTTACGATATTGCATTGAACCCTCATAAAAAGCAAGTGAGTTCCTTTGCTTTTTCTCATTTTATGAAAGAGAAACTTATTCCTAGAGAGGGAATAACTTGTCCGAGGTCATACAGCCAGTAATGACAGAGTCTAAGTTGACAATGGCCATCGGGCCCCAGGTAGCACCCTGATGCAGGAGGCTGGCTACACTGCCTCGGCTTGCTGAACAGAGAGCAGGGAAGGGCATTCTCAACAGAGGGAACGGTATGTGCGCAGTGTGGAGGTCTGCAGAATGTGCTGAGTTCTGGCAAACAGCAGAAGATCCATTTGGCTGGGGCAGAAAGTCCAGGAAAACCCAGCCAGAGGGTGGGCGATGCGGGGCTGAGGAACTGGGACTCTCTCCTGGGGACCCTGGGGAGTCATGGGGGCTGTAGGTGGGGGAGGGTCGGGGTCAGCTCTTGGTGTGAGGAGACCCCTCTGGCAGCATCTTAAGGACTTGGCTGGGGTGAGGGTACAGGAGGAAGACAACAAGGGCTCTGGGGGGCCCAGGGCTGAGGCATGGGGACAGGGAAGAGGGAACCCGGGAAGTCAGGGGACAGGGTAAATAGCTTTGGGGTTCTCAGGATGAGAATTCAGAGGTCAGGGGGTCAGGATGAAGGGGCATGGAAGGCAGACGTCCCTCCCTGGTCAAGGATCTGAAGTACCCCCGTCCAGTGGTTACAGAGGTCATAGATGCCAGAATAAGCCAGAGATTGGGGTTTCTGGGTGAAGCAGGTCGATACTGATCAAGGATCAGAGGGTCTGGCTAATGGTCTAAAGGTTATCAGGATGAGGGGGTCAAAAAGGTCGGGGTCACGGTGTGTATGAGGAGCAGGGGTCGGGGTCTCCCTGCATACCGGGCGCGTAGTAGCCATAGGTGGCGTTGCGCAGCTCCTCCCAACCCACACGCCCGTCGCGGTCCATGTCGTACGTGTCCCAGGCCGCGCTCACGGAGTCCTGTATGTGCCGCTGCTGCGTGTGCGCGATCCACGAGCGGAGCTCGGCCAGCGACACCCAGCCGTCCCCGTCCCCTGCGCGGTCCATACGGTCCACGATGTGCCTGCGGACAGAGCCGGGGCAGGGCGCACATCAGTCTCGGACTCTACCTTCGTCCAGGCACTGCCCCTCAAGGAGCCTCGCCCCCACTGGAGACATGGCCCCATGTGGGAATGAAAATTATGTCCACAGAGCCGCCCACAAACTGGGGGGGAGGGCCCATGTTAATCCTAGGACCAGGCCCACCTCAGGCCTCCGCCCCTTCAGCCCAGGCACCATGTCCTGGGGAGATCACGTCCAATGCGAGTCTCAGAAGACTGCCGCTGGCGCTGAGATCCAAAACACCCCTAGGCGGAGGAAGCACCTACTGGTCCAGGGCCATTCCCTCTGCTGTGGCCTCGCCCTTCCACCCAGCACGTGCTCCATTTCTGGCAGGTGGCCGCACAGCGCCCCTGGCCCGCAGGGCTCCTGTCCCAAACTCCCTCTGAACTACTACTGGCACAGCCTCACAATTCCCCCCTCCGCCACCACCTCCTCTTGCTTGCTCAGGCCCCGACCCCCTCCCCTGGCTCTGTCCGTTTTAGGATCCTCCCTTCTAATCCCACCTCCTGCCCCGCCCCCTCCCTGAATGCAAGGGTCAATTTCAGGTGCCAAGCTGCCTCCCGTTCCCTACCTTTTCCAAGCCATTATGAGGCATCACACTAGGAGCATCACCTGCGACTCCGCGGGCTTGACCTTCACCACTCCCTTCCCCGTGCTCCTGTGGATCCCATGCACCCCCCGCCCGTCTCATGTCAATCCGCAGTCGGTACCATCTCATGCTCTCTCTCTGTCCGAGCCAGTTCAGCCCCTGGCCCCTCCCCACTCCCTTGGCCTCGCACAGCCGCTGGTTTGGATCGTCGCCCAACTGAGCACAATGAGCCTTCCTCTCTGTCAGTCCCTAAGCGCCCCGCAACCCAGTCCCCAGAGTCAAATCTGAGTCAGCCCCGCGGTCCCCTCCTGCGTCAAGCAGTCTCTGCTGGGATCAGTCGGGGGTCGGCTCTGTCCCCAGGACTAATACCCTACCCTGAGGTTCAAGATGGTAAGAGCATGGACTCCTACATTTAGATATTCTAGGTTCACATCCTGCAGCCTCCTCTTACTGTAAGCTGTGTGACTGTGGGCAAATCACTTCAGCTCTCTGTGACTTAGTTTCCCCCTCTGTAAAATGGAAATAAATAACAGAACCTACCCTGCAACGTGGTCGTGGGAAATACATTGTTAAACCCTTGCAGAGCACTTAGGACAGTGCCTGGCATCGCAGCAAGTGCCATGCCAAGTGTGTTAGCCTCTCACTGCCTTTCCTCTCCCATCCTTCACCCAACCCTATCCAAGCACAATCTCCCAGCCGGACACCTGGCCATCTCCATCCTGATTAAATCACCGTTGTCTTTTGTCTCCCATCTGGATTCCTGCAGTAGCTTCCTCACTGGGCTTCCTGCTTCTTGCTCCCTATAGCCTGTACCCCAAATGGCAACCAGACGGGTTCTGTTAAAACCTAAGTCAGCTCAAGTCCTCCTTCCACTCAGAGCCCTCCAGTGGCTCTCATCTCACTCAAAGAAAAGCTTAAATCTTTACCTGTTTGTTCCCTCTCTGCCATCATTACCCACCCTCTCCCTTTGCTCACTGGGTTCCAGCCACGTGGGCCTGACTGTTCCCCAAACAAATCAGGCCTATTCCTGCCTCAGGGCCTTTGCACTTACATTTCCTCAACTCAGAAAGCTACTCCCACACATACCCACCCACACAGACCTCCCCTGACCTCCCTGTTTTAAATTACAACCTTAAATCTTCCCACCCCGCATCTTTCTCCTACCCAAGCCGGGCTTGGCTTTCCTCTGGGCTGAGCTGGTCGAATTCCTTGGCAACCTCTCGTCCCAGAAAAGCCTCATGGTCGTACTGGAAGCTCCCATGAGCATCATCATGAGGGGCCTCGCTAAGGGGGGCCGGCTGGTGCACCCTCCCCTGGCCATGAGGGCCAGCGTCAGGGGACGGCTTCCCCTGGACCCCGTGCCTTAGCATTAAAAGCAGCAGCAGAAGCGATGGTCGCCACATCATTAGTCCCTGGGGAGAGACAGAGGCTAGGAGTAAGGGGTAGGGAAAAGGACAGAGACGAGACAGGAGCGGGGGAGACCTAGAACAGGACAGAGAGATGGCAGCTGGCCGCAAAGTTTCGGGCTCAAGAAGGGGTGGGGATGGGGGAAAGGCGGCCGGGTTCTCAGAGGTGAAACCAGCTGTGGGGACGGAATCTTCTGAGGGAGTCCCAGAGGGGCCCTGGGGCCGCAAGTGGGGGGATTCAAGTGGGAGACGTGGCGCACTTCCCATGCAAAATGTGGGGCTGCGTCGTGGCCAGAGAGAAGTCATGCAGGCTCTCGAGCATCGTTTCCAATCTGACTCTAATCCTCGACCCAAGAGGACCCGCGCCGACCCCCTGGCCCGGCCACCCACCTCCGTCTCTCTTTACCAAGTTATCCAGTCTTACTTCGTTCTCTACCCAGCACTCTGCGTTATCCAAAAAGATGCCCAATTTGGCTGCTCTCCAGCCATGCCCCGCCTCCGGCAGCGCAGAGGCCCCGCCCTCCGACCAATGAGCGCTCAAGAGGGCCCCACGGGGCGGGGCCGAGGAGAGCTGGGCAGGCTGCGGGTGCTGCTCGCCACGTCCACAAAGGAGAGCACAGCCCCGAAGCCTGTCCCCGCCCCTTCCCAGGGGCGGGCAGGGTGGGCGACGCCCAAGGATGCTGTGAGAGAACTACAACTCCCGGTGGGCGTCGGGGCGCCCTGCCCGACAACCTCCAGTACCGTAACTCCAAAGCCTCGTGGGAGATGTATTTTTATCTCTTCGCCTTTGTCAGCCTGGTTTGATAAAAAGGGAACCTGGGGGCCAGACGCGGCACCCCCTTGCCTGATTAGAGGGAACAGTTCTTCCGCTCCACCAAGGAGTCCGATCAGGGTCCAGCCAAGAATTCCTCAAAACGCCTGGCACATTGTAGGCATTCAGTAAATGTTTGTGAAACACCAATGAAAACTACATGATTTGGCATAGCAAAGTGACAGATTCCACCACGGCACCATGTTAGCCTCTGAAGCCCAGAGCTTACACCGTTGATTTATTCCCCACACCCATTCCCCATCCCACCCCACCCCACCCCACCCACCCCACCCACCCCCTGCAAAAGTGGAAATAACGAGAACACAGTAATTCCAGCCCAAACTCATGTTATATATTGAGGTGGAAAAGATTCATACATATCAGTAAGGGAACTGGGGCCAACCACAGGAGGACAAATCCAGAGGGAGGACACGGGGCCCAGGAATCCTGAAGGCTCAGAAATAACAGGATTCCAGGAGGTCTCACAGCATGAAAGGGACCTGACTACATTAGCTGGGAGCAGCCAGGATGGAAGATAATCTGGCAGCTGCTGGGGATGCTTTTATGTCCTAAGAGTCAGCATCCTTGGGCAGGCCAGTCGTGGGTAGGAGGGCCCCTCCGTCGTCTGCACGGAGAGAGATCCAAGGAGCTGAGGGAATAGAAATAGCAGAGGTCATCTGAATTTGAAATCCTGAATCTGTGCCCCTCCCGGTGTCTGTGTGTCTGTGTGAGTCTCTCTTCTATTCTGTGGGTTCCTGTTCCCCCCTGAGTCTCTGTTTACCATCTCCACTTCTGTGTCCCTATCACTTTCTGTCCCTCTCTGTCTAGATCTCTGCCCCCGCCCCCATCTTTTTGTGTGCCTGTGACTCTCAGAGGCTCTTCCCTCTTCCTGCCCCGCACCTGGTATCCCCGTCTGCATCCTCCTCCACAGCAGAACTCCTCCTGCCACCAATGCCATGAACAGTAAGACGCCAATGACGATTCCAACCACTGGCACGGAGGACTTGGCTGGTGATTCTGCAGCCAGAGGAACGCTGTGAGATGTCAAATGGACCCTTCGCCCCATCTGAGCCAACTAGGGGTTCTCAGTCCCTCCCAATGTCAGGGATCCCAGCACCGAGTTTTGGGGCTTGGGTGTGGGCAGAGAAAAGGCCAATCAGCTGGTGGGGTGGGTCTGGGCAGAATGCCCCCAGATATAAGAACCAGCCGTAGGGAAAGCAGTCTCGGTCACCCTAGCCCAGGGGCCTGCAGCAAGAAGGTGGGTGGTGTTAGAAAGCAGAGCAGAGGGGAGCACACAGAGCAGAAATGGTCCACCTCAAAGCAGTAAATGGTCAGTCCTGGCGAGAACTGACAGCAGAACAGCAGGTGGTCAGACTTAGGGAGGACGGTCCACAGTAGGTAACGGGTGGTCAGACCCAATGAGGCCAGCTGCAGAAGCATGTAAGGCAAAGGAGAACAGATGAGCAACACAGGCTCATCTGCCGAGGCTTTGGAAGAACTAGCAGGGCAGGGTGCAAGGCAGGGAGATTCAAGGAAGACTGGCAGCGGTAGGCTGGAAGGCGGTCAGACTCAGGAATAACTGCTACAGCAGCAGACGTAAGGTAACTAGGCCAAGGGAACGATCATCATCCAGTGGGGCCTCACCCAGTTCCACAGTGAGGGGTTGTGGCAGTCCCACGTGCTGTACCAGGCAGCGGTAGTGGTGTTCGTCGCCACTTTTGACAGTTAGTGATGACCAGGCGTGGAATGAGCCATCGCCGTTGGGGCCGAGGTTGCTGTCACTGGAGCCAACTGCCAGCTCATCCCTCAGGAATCGCAGTTGCAGCTCAGGGGGGTAGAAGGAGAAGGCACTGCAGGTGAGCACTGAAAAGCCGGGGCTGCCCGGTCGCGCCTTCAGGCGCATGGATGGTGGCTCTGCAGACAAACAGGCAGACAAACCTAAGTCCCAAGCCCACGAACCCCCAGTGCACTGGGCCAGGCCCAGCGCAGGGCTGGATAGGGACAGATACCCGGCCTAGCCGCCATCTCTCATCCATTCCTTCCTCCAGTTGACATGTACTGAGCAACGATCATGTGCCAGGTGCTCTCCTGGGCACTGGGAACACAGCAGTGATCAAGACAGACATGAGTCTCTATCCTTACAGAGCTTACGTTCTAATGAGGGGAGAGAGATGAATATGTGTGTACAAATAAATTACAGGGAAACAGTTTCTGAAGGTGTAGTGATGAGAGAAGATAAGACAGACTCTACAGTCATAAAAAAGGTAGTACAGGAGGGTTATTATGAAATATTTCATGCCAGTGCATTTGAAACTTGAATGATCTGGGCAAATTCCTGAGAAATACAATGTTCCAAAACTGACACGAGAAGAAATTAATAACTTGAGTAGTCCTATAACTATTTTAAAATTTTAATCCATAGTTTAAAACTTTCAACAAATAGAATTCCAGGTCCAGATGACATCATTAGTGGATTCTTCCAAGCAACGAAGGAAGGAATACTACTACTCTTCCACTAAGCCTTCCAGGGAATGAAAAAAGAAGAAAACAATCTCAGCGCTTTTTATGAAGCCAGAATAATCTTAATAACAAAACCTCAGAAGGACATAACAAAAAATGCAATTTAAGACCAATATCGTTCTTGAAAATAGACAAAATCCGTAAACAAAGTATAAGCAGATAGAATCAAACGATTTACATTATGATCATGTGAAGTTTATTCCAGGAATGTAAGCTTGGTTTAATATTTGAAAACCAGTAATATAATTCATCACATTAGAATAAAAAGAAAAAAAATAGTGATTTGATAAAACTCAGCACCATTCAAAAAAAAATTTAAAACAAAAAACTCAGCAAACTAGGAGTTGAATGGAAACTTCCTCAATCTGACAATGGGAATCTACCAAAAACCCATAACTAACATAATACGTAATGGTAAAACACTGAATTCTTTCTCAGGGAGTCTGAGAATTATCACCACTCTATTCAGTGACATACTGGGGGTCCTAGCCAGTGCAATAAGAAAAAGAAAGGCATTAAAATTGGAAGAGAAAAGAAGTAAAATAACGCGATCCAAAAGAATCTATAAAAAGTTAACAGAAGTAAGTGAATTCAGCAAAATTTCTGGATACAGGGAAATATGTAAAAATCAATACTATCTTAGAAACTAGTTACTAACAAGTAGAAGATAAAACTTTTATAATTACCATTTACAGAAGCATCAAATAATGTCTAATATTTAAGACTAAATCTAACTAAAGAGGTGCAAGACCTCTACACAGAAAACTACAAAACCATTACTGAGAGAAGTTAAAGGATGTATTGTATTCACAAATTAAAAGACTTAGTATTGTGTGAGGATGTCAATTCCTCATACCAATGTATAGATATAATTTAATTACTACTGAAATCCCAACAGAATTTTTTGGGGCAGGTACTGACAAGCAGAAATGTACAGAGAAATGCAAATGGCATGGAATAACCAAGGTGATAAAGCTGGAGAGCTTAACGACAGATATCAGAACTTTCTCCAAAGCTACGTTCATCAAGAGACTGAGGTACTGGCTCAATTTCAGTCTAACAGATCCACAGGAGCAAGGGGATGATGGTCTCGTAACAAATGATGCTAGGTCAACTGGGTATCCGTGAGGGACGCGTGAACCCTGAGCCCTTCCCTCACCCCATTACATGCAATGAATTCGAGATGGATCGTATAGCTAAACAAGCTACTGATTATCAATCAAGCTTCTAGAGTAAGACAGAGGAGAATACTTTCATCACTTAGGAATAGGAAAGATTTCTTAAAGAGAACACACAAAAGAGGTATAGAATAAAAGATTGATAAACTGATCTTCATCCAAATTAAGAACGTTTATTCATCAAAGGTTTCGTTAAAAGCGTGAAAAGAGGATGTGTAGTGGTGAGCACGTCTGCTTTAAACACAGAAGGTCCTGAGTTCGCACCCCAGTGGAGCCATGGTCCATGGTCTACGGCCATGCCACCCTGAACAAGCCTGATGTCTGATCTCAGAAGCTAAACAGGGTCGAGCCTGGTTAGTACTTGGATGGGAGACCACCCAGAAGACCAAGTACTATAGGCATAAATTAAAGAAAAAAAGAGCATGAAAAGACAAGCTGCAGACTGGGAGAAATTATTACTGAGAGAACCATCTGACATATCCAAAGGACTCAAATGAAGAATGTGTGAAGACCTCTAATAAGAAAAAAAAAAAAAAAGGCAAAAATCCTGTAAAAACGGGTAAAGGACCCAAAAAGCCATTCCGAAAGAGTGGACACATCCAACTGGCCAATAATGTGAAAAAGTGGTCAACATTATCACTCATCATTATATCATTTATCTGACTTTATTCATCTGATTTTCATGTTTCATAACAGACCACTACACACCCACCAGAATGAATAAAATGAAAGACACAGCATCAAATTCTGGCAAGCCTGTGCAACCATGGCATTCACAGAATGAACGATGGGAGTGATGGGGGTACGGAACTGGTCCCACCACACTGAGGAAGTGTTTGGCACCACCCACCACGCTGACCCTATGCCTGCACTACAATTCAACAACCCATGTGCAGGTAGTCAAAACCAAGAAAAATACAGATTCATCAAAGATGCGGCCAAGAATGTTCATAGAGGCTTGACTCGTAATAGCCCCAATCTGGGAATAAACCATTTGTTGACAAAACATGGTACGAACCACACAATAGAATACTCAGCGATAAAAATGAATGAACTACTGAAGTATGCAACAACAGAGCCTCCCAACGCAAGCTTGCGTGGAGGAAGCCAGACACAAGCGAGCACATACTCACAGTTGTATGAAGGAAGGTCAAAATCAGGCAATAGAGGTTAGGTTGCTTGTCAATCTTAGGGGATATGGAATGGGAGGGGACCCAAGGAAATCTCCTGAGGTGCTGGAAATGAATCTAGATCTTGATGCAGAGGGCAGGTACCTAGCACATAAAAATGAATCAAAGCTATGTATGTACTTTAGGTAGTAAGTTACACCTCAGTAAGAAAAAGGGAAAAAAATTAAAGATTAAAAATTAGGTCAAACCTAAAACCCAAGAAGAACCCAGTCACGGCAGGGTCTCAAGGAAGAGAATCCCAGGCAGAGGGAACGGCAAGTGCAAAGGTCCTAAGGAGTCATAGAATCGGACGTGTCAGAGGACAGGCAGAAGGCTACTGGAGCAGGGAGATAGCGAAATGACAGTAGCAGAGGGCTGCCAGACCATGGGTGCTGGTGGGCAATGGTGCAGACATTGCGCTTCTCAGTCTGAGACCAGTGGGAAACTACTGGGATGGTTTTAAGCAGTGGCACGTTTATGTTTGGAGACATTCCTCTGACTGCCGGCAGACCATAGTCTGTACTGAGGGCAGAGACGGAAGCTGGAGGGTGACTGAGGACGAAAGGGCTCTAATTCCAGCTTCTGACACTTCCCCAGGCATGATCATTATAGCTCAGAGTGTCATGTGCTGGAATGGAGATCACACGAGGTACCGTGGAAGTCCCAAAGAGGCAAGTGAAAAAGGTCTCATGGGCCAGAGGAACCTCCCTGGAGGTGACACCAGCAGAACTGGAAGAATAATGGAGGTGAAGAAATGGAAGGTGTGAGCTCAAGGGACTCAGGGTGATTCCATCTGGCTGAGGCAGGTGGAGAAAGGTGAGGCTGAGGCGAGCAGCAGAGGCCACGCCACGCCACGCCAGGGGGCTTGAGCTGTGTCCTGGGGGCTCTGGGAGCCACTGGAGGGAGAGTGGCAGGGTCCACTCTGAGGGTGGAGAGGCCCCCTGGGACCCGCAGGGGATGAGCTGCAGGGAGCAGACTGGAAGCCCAGCCCCCAGATAGCAGGCTGGGGGAAGAGTACAGGGCCCACAATGGGGCTGTGCAGTGCAGACAGAGGTCCAGGACACCAGAGATCCCTCTGGAGGCTGCTCACCCTTCCACTCCAGGTTGCCGCGGCCTGTCTCCAGATGGCCTAGCAGGCGCTGGGGACAGGAGTACAGGAGAAAGGTCTTCTCCTTGCTGACTGCCTCTGCCTGCTGCTTCCACTTCTCACTGATGGTTTCCACCTCTGGCCAGTCTCCATTCCAGGTGCCCGCCTTGGGGTCAAAAGTCATGAACTCCTCGCCATTCAGGGCAAACTTGGCCACCGGCACTGAGGCGTTGTCAGGGCCCAACTCACAGCCCAGCAGGCCCTGCAGGGTATAGGAACCTGGGGTCCCCCGCAAGGGTGAGCAGGGACCCGACCGCGCACCCCTGAGACCCAGGGCTCCAGGCCGCCGCCCCCGCCCCGGTTCCTCCTCCCTCAGGCCCGGGAGTCGGGGCCTCACCTCTTTTCTCTAGGACTGTGAGAGCGTCGAGAAAGAGCTTCTGCTTCTGCCTTAGGTCCGTGGTCTCCTTCTCCCAGTACCAGGACACCTGGTTCTCCCAGACCCAAGCCCCGCACGGCTCGGCCTGCGCCCGCAGGTTATTGTAGCTCAGGTACTGCTGTGGACCCAGCCAGCCTGACACCCAGAAGGCAGGGGTCCCCGGGGCCGGATAGGACACGCAGGTGAAGTGGTACAGGAGCGAGCGGTAGTTGTCTGCCAGAGAGACACAGAGGTGAGGGGAGCAGGAGAGGACAGAGAGGACCGAGACCGGGAGCAAGAGGGACAGGACGCTCGGGGAGAGGACTCCACCCCAGAAAGCAGAAACTGACCCTGACAGAGGGGGCAGATTCAGAGAAAGGGGGGCGGGGACCTGGAGACAAGGGGACAGGTGCAGCGAAGGAGAACGTGATAATAAAGCACAGACACGCGGCGAAGGAGGAAGTGCTGGCTCCAGGGAAATTCGGATTTTGCTTCGTCTGCTCTTTTCCCAGCGGGCGCCCCCACCCGGCCCGCGCCCAGCCGAGCGTCCCTCACCTGCGCGCAGCGTCTGGGGCGGGAGCAGCAGCAGGAGCGGCAGCAGACAGAGCCCCCAGGGCTGAGGTCTGGGGACCCGCATCCTGAGACGGCGACCTGGGGCGGGAGGGGTAACGTGATTCCTTGGGACCCCCGCCCCTACCCTCCACCCCCAGCTGGGTTTGGCCACCGCGCAGGAGCCGGCGGCGGCGGGTTTGGAGGCCCGTCCCAGGCGTGACAGCCGCGCTCGACGCCTCCGTGACCTTTCACCCAGTAATTTGACCACGTTGGTTAATTAGTTACAGAGCCTGGATAGGCTGGGATCCCAGGCTCCGAGCTCAGCCCCGCCTCCGCCCCCGCCCCCGGCCACCGGAGTCCCAGCCCCCGCCCCTCGGCCAACAGACCCCAGAGTCCCTGCCCCCGGCCCCCTCCTCCCCCGGCTCCTCTTACCCCTGCCCCAGGAGTCCGGGGCCCCCTGCTCCTCCGCCCTCGGCCACAGGAGTTCCGACCCCAGCCCCTCCTGCCTCGGACCCAGGAATCCAGGACCCCCAGCCCCTCCGCCCTCGGACCCCGGAGTCCCGACCTCAGCGCCCTCCTCCCTCGGACCCAAGAGTCCAGGGCCCCCTGCTCCTCCGCCCTCGAATCCAAGAATCCAGGCCCAGCCCCTTCTCCCTCCGTCCCTGGAGCCCTGACTCCAGCCCCCTTCTCCCGCAGACCCCGGAGTCCCGGACCCTCCGCCCTCCGTACCAGAAACCTCGATCCCAGCCCCTCCTCCCTCTGACCCAGGAATCCGGAGCCAGGAATTCAGGCCCAGCCCCGCTTCCTCAAACCCGGGAGTCCCGGGCCCCCAGACCCTCCGCCCTCGCCGGGGAGTCGGGGCCCCCAGCTCCTCCGCCCTCAGACCCAGGAGTCCCGGAACCGCCCCTCGGCCCTCGGCCCCAGGAGCCCCGACACCGGCCCGTCCTCTATCGGTCTGGGTCCCAGCTCTGCTCACGGCAGCCACGATCCGTTCCCTCCTGCAGCCCCAGCTGGCTCCCGTGACTGGAGACCCCAGTTCCTCTCTCACATCCTGTCCGGAGACTGCTCCCCGACTCCAGGAATATCCAACTCCGCCCTGCAGCTGCAGGGCACACCCCAGGCCATGGGCTTAGACTCTTGAGTATTTGTCTCTGCCTCGCGCTGGAAACTTTTGTCATTTTTTTTTCTTTGTCTCTTTCTCGTTTGCTCCCTGTTTTTCTTTGTTTTGTTGTTTTTTTTTAGAGGATCAGCAAGCCAGAGAATTCAAGACCAAGTTGAGAGTAGAACCCAACGCTATTAAAGTCCAAAATTTGGAGGTCTCTGTGGATCCCCTTCTTACCTCATTTACCCCCACATCTTCACTATCTCTTGCTACAAAGAAAGGTCTCCAGATCCTTCGGTATTTCCTCTTTGAAACCCCTCCCTCAAGTGTCGCCTTAAAGTGCCCCTGCAGGTTTTTGGTGAATTTTTTTTTTTTTTTTTACCTTTGTATAAGAGCGTTACAGATTAAAAGCTCTATTTACCTTTATTGATTCTAGGTCCAATCATGCATCAGACGCTGACCAGGCACAGTAACTAGCTGCACCAGCAGAGTAGAATGGAGAAACACTTAGATACCACACCTCTGCCAAGGGATTTGATTAATGCAAAAAAGGGGGCTTTATACAGCTAGTGCGATTTAATCAATACAAATAAAGCTTTGTATAGTGGGGGTGGGGGAGGCAGAGGGGAAGACAGCCCAGGAACTAAACTAAAAGGGCAGAGATGTTAAACTGGAAAGCCACCCATCTCTCAAAAGGCACTTCTTGTGGTTCTAAAAGTGCTTACGCCCTGAGAACCCTGTGCTCAGCTTATAATTTCCTCAAGAAAGCAAAAACTGCAAAGAATTTTAGACTAGGATTCGTATCAATTTTCCATGCAGAACGATCAAGATTGATTCGAAATACAGTATGAACTGAAGTAAACTTGGCAAACTACTGTGATACTGAAGTTTTATGCCATGAATTCCAATCAGCCTGTTTAACGAAGCCTTGCCATCCTAATCCCCTAGGATGTATTTTATGCAGTGACCCCAAGCATAGTGCCGCCCACAAACCCTGGGGTCATGAGCAATTCTTTAATTTCCTCTGATATGACCTCATTAGCACAGACTCAATATATATCACTACATAAGGGACTTTTATATAAGGGACTTGTATCCGGCAGACTTTGGTTCCAGGGGCTCCTGGAACCAATCCCCCACAGGTACCAACTCACAACAGTGTACCACTATGGGAATTAGGGCGCCCCCTACAGTCACCCAACCCCACCGCGCACTCCTGCTGTAATGCTTCCATTCATCTGTTTTACTGTAAAATGCACGAAACGTAAGATTTATCATTTAATGACATTTAGTGCATTCATGATGTTGTGAACTATCAGCACAACTTAGTTCCAGAACTTCTTCATTACCCCAGAAGGAAACCCCGTATACATCAAGCTGCCCTCCCCCAGCCCCTGGCAACCACGAATCTGCTTCTGTCTCTGTGGGTTTGCCTCTTCTATGCCCTTCGTATTAATGGGATCCTATGATGTTGCGGCCTCGTGTATCTGTCATCTTTCACTCTTTGAGGATTTAACCACATCGCAGTACGTGCCAGAACTTCATTCCTTTTTATGGAATGCAATAATATTCCATCATATAAATCTAGCATGTTTTCTTTATCCGTTCATCCATCGATGGACGTTTTGGGTTGTTTTCACTTTGGGGCTATTATAAACAATACTGCCATGAACACGTGCGTACACTTTTTGACAGCTGCTTTCAATTCTTTTGGGTCTACACCCAGGAGTGAAATTGCTAGGTCATAGGATGCATTAGTGTCCTCTAGAGAAACAGAACCCACAGTACTTGTGAATACCTCTATAAAGACTTGCTTTGAGGAATGGCTCACGTGCCCGCAGAGGCTTGCTGAGCTGAGTCCCATAGGGGCGGTGGGCAGTCTGAGGCCTCTGGAAAGAGATGCAGCTCAAGTTGAAATGCAGGAAGAACGAGGAAGAACTGATCTTGCAGATGAAATCCAAAGGTGTCTACCAGCATAATACCTTCTTGCTGGGGGAGGGGAATGGGGGCGGTTCTGTTTTTCCTTCCATTCAGGTGATAAACTGATTGGATGTGGCCTACTCACATTTCAGGGGGCAGTCTCCTTTACACAAGCATACATCCCATCCCAAACACCATCACAGAAACATCCAGAGTGTTGGACCAAGCACCTGCACACTGCAGCCCAGCCCATAGACATGCGAAATGAAGCAGCACGTTGATGAACTGGGGTTTGGCTCATTGAGGGACCTTTGCAGATTTTCGTTGCTCTCTCTGGGTCCTGCTGGGGTGTCCACAGACCCACCTCAAGGAGCCGCTGCAACAACACTGAAGGATCATGCGTTCGTATCCCATGCACCGTTAGCTCTTTCCTAAAATACACTGAGGAATCTGCCATGCCCAGCTGTCCCTTCTATGTCCCGTGGATCCAGCTGTGTCTCTGAGACACTATTCCAGCAGCCCCTGGGTTCTCATCTTAAAGGCCCTCAGGACCCTACCGTGTTGCTCCTTGGACTCTGCGAGAAAGGGCCCGCTGTCTCGTGACAATGCATCCTAGTACCCTTCCATACTTCTTTAAGCTTGCAAACCATCAGCCCGGGGTCCCACTTATGTTCCACGTTAAGTTGCCTCGGAAGTCCTCTGAATGCTCTCTGAGCCCTAATGTAATGTTCTCGTGGTCCCATTCTAAGCACTGTGGCCCATTAAGACAGCTCAGTTCCCACGGCCATTCTGGGGCCCCGTCATGCCCCTCACAACTGCCGTAATGACCAGTTCTACCTCCGGTGACCCTGAGTCCTCCAGGACTGTCGCCAAGGGCACCTACCCTGCCCCTGGGTCTCTGGTTATTTTGGGTCTCCACCCCCAGGCTCCTTGGGTCCTGGATGGTCCCCTGAGACCCAGAGATAACATCCTTAGGAGCCTCCACTAACGTCCTGCGGTCGCAGCCACCACGTCCCTGTGGTCCTGCTAAACGCGTCCTGAACCCTCACCGAACTGACAACTGAGCCAGGAATGCACAGAAGCCTCAGCCCTGGCCCTGTCCTTGCCATTGAAACTGTTCTCATCCCTGCAGGTTCTGGGTAAAGCTGAGTGAACCCACTCCTGGGCTCTCTTTAATATTGTCTCACACGAGGTTCTGTCCTATCCAGAACCTCCCCACAAAGACAGACAGACACAGAGAGACAGGTAGGTAGGTAAGCAGACAGACAGATGGACAAGTAATCAGACAGACAGAAGACAATAGATATAGATAGATGATAGATAGCTAGACAGACAGACAGAAAATTGGAAAATAAATAGATGAATAGACAGACAAAACAGTTACACAGATGGGTAAGCAGTCAGAGACAGACAGACCTAGAGATAGGCAGAAAAATAAAAACGATTGGACACTCCGGAACATCCTTCAGCGTTTCCTGGGACCCGGCTAGCGTGCCCCTCCCATGCCCCCTTGTCCAGCTAGATTGCTGCCCCCTCGTCCCAGAGGTCCTCACTGGAAGGGTCCTGATCCTGCTCCATGGCTCTTGTGTGACCCCTTGAATGCCCTGGATCCTGCTCTAATGGTTACAACACCCCCCAGGATTCTTTTCCATCGCCTCAGACCCTAAGATAATGCCTCAGGAGCCCCAATGACAAATCCTGGGGTTCCTGTCCCCATGCTCTCAGGACCTTAAGGCCTTGTCCCAGGCTCTTCCCAGTAGCCCCACGTTCTGCTGTCACACTCACATGTTGCTCAACTGTCCTTCAAGTGCTCTTTTACCTGTCTCTGGGTTTCTCCTCTAGGTGTCCTGGGTCCTGCCACAATGTCCTTTTGGCTGGAATTTCAACACCTCTCAGCAGCCTGCACTAGTGCCCACTGGGTCCTGTCAAAAAGTCCTTTGGTTCCTGATAAAATGTTGGCAAGATCCTGCCATTCGCTCTCCGACCACTCGGGGAGTCCTCAAATTGGATGCCATCTTCCCTCACATCACCAAAATGGCCTCTGCAGGGGGGTCCCCTCTAAACCCTCTGGGCCCTGTCAGAACCCTAGTAGAATGCCTCTTAGCTGTACCATGAAGTTTTTAGGATCCTGTTAAAGCAGTTTAGGGCCCAGCTGTTCCGTGTCCCCAGAGCCATCAAAGCATCCTGTGGGGCTCTGGGAGAATCCTCACAGGCTTGTACCCACACGTTCCATGACCCCGCTTCCATCCATATGGCCCTGGACCACTGTGTTCGTGTCCTGTGGCTACTGTAACCGATCACTACAAACTTAGCGGCTTAAAACAACTCAGATGTATTATCTTTCCACCCTGGAGACCGAAAGTCTGAAATGGTTTGCAGAGCTGGTTCCTTCTGGAGGCTCCAGTGGAGAATCCCTTTCATGGTCTTTCTCTGCTGCTGGAGACGCCTACATTCCCTGGCTGATGGCCCTTTCCTCCATCTTCAAAACCAGCATCTTTTCTCCTCTCTGAACCCTGCATCTGTCCTTACCTCTCTAACACTGACCTTGCCGCCTCTCTCTTAAAAAGAACTCTTGTGATGACCTTGGTCCCACCTGGGTAATCCAGGATCCTCTTCCCATCTCAGGATCCTTAACTTAACCACATCTGCAAAGTCCTTTTTATCGTATAAAGTCATATATTCGCAGATTTTTGGGGGGGATTAAGGTGTAGACGTGTTTTGGGAACCATCATCCAGCCTATCATAGTCACAGCGGACACCCTCTCTTGCCCCTGCAAGGATATCCCTGCTCTGATGTCCACTTCCTGCAGCCACTCAGAAGTTAGCCCGAAAATTCCCCACAACTTCCCTCCTTCCTGCTACAAAAGGAAAAGCTCCAAGGTCCCTCAGTGCCCACTGGGAGGCCCTTCTAGGTGCCCTGGGGTCCTGCTACGTCTTCAGGGGCCATTTGCAGCATCTGCTGGCTGTCTCCTGTAGTGTCCCCAGGTCCCGCTCTAACCATCTCTGTCTCTGCCCTCCGGTTCCTTGGGGTCCTGGTATCATGTCCCCAGGGCCCACTATAAAGCAATAGAAAGCTCGCGGCAGGATCAGTTACTAATCCTTGGGGCTCAGTGCCCAACGAAAACGTGGGGCCTCTTGTTCCAGTTTCAAAATGATTCAAGCAGATCATGAAAGCAAACGCTGGGCCCCTCTGAACAATGGGGCGGCCTGCGTGGGGACCTCGGCTGCGAAGCCACCTGGGCCCCTGGGGTTTGGGTACCACAAATGGCCCCAGGCAGCTCTGAGTGCTACTCCCAGAACTGTTACCTTAATACTGGCCCCTCCCCTCTGCACCTACACTATAGCACCCCCTACTGACCCCAGGAGGCCATCACACCTGAGTTCAAAACCAAATTCCACCTCTTCCAGGTGGGCTTCTTCCCTCCATCCTTACCCCCTCAGTGGAGAGGACTCAGCAGGTCGAAGGGTTGGTACAGGACACATAGTAGGGCAGAGTAGTGACACTTGTTCCCTTCAATGCTTCCCCCATCCCTGGTCCTCAGTCACCAGGCCCTGGATGCGTCTTGCTCACTCTTGCACACTCAGAGACCAGCACAGTAAATATCTGTAGAATGAATGAAAGCAATAACGAATCCCCCTGAGCTGGTTCAATATGCCCCTAAAACTCTTCTAGAATGGTGTGGGTGTTCTGTTAGAATGTTCCAGAAGGATCTACATCCACTCTGAAACAATCCGCAATTCTGCTCACACATGGAGGCTGCTCCCATTCAATTTGCCCAACTCCACTCACAGCCCTTGGGACCAGTTAAATGAATTTGGGTGCCCGCTACACAATGGCACCCCGAGGCCGGCCACAAGGTAATCTGGGTATCACAACCAGCGGCAGGGCCATTTACAGGTCCTGAGGTCCCACCAGAACCCACACAGAGCTGGGTTCCGCTCTGACACAATGCCACAGTGGGTTCCCAACAGTGATCTCCAGTCTGGCCAACACAGAATTTTCCTGCAGACAGCTATGACAGGACAGGCTCAGGGCCATGATCCATTAATGCCACCAACACGGCCTGATTTTCATGTCATAGTTCCGAACCCAGGGCCCTCCTGTGAAACTGTGCCTGGAGAGCTAATTTCCCTGCTGAACAGCAATGCCACTGAAGCCTCCTGAAAGAGGCATGCAAAAGAACATTCCAGAAGCATGCTAAAATAGACTAAAAAAATCCTATGACAAAGAAAAAAGAGAATCTGGTGACAAACCTTCAGGGTTTACTAGGCTTCCATACCATATAATACCTGCCTCTGGGGCCAGCTGCCAAAGACCCTTGTCCTTGGGCCTGCCAGAACCTGGTATACCGAGTGTCACTGGGACTTTTTCTAACTACAGGCTCAGGGCTCTGGCGTAATTACTTTCGTAAGAAGCAGCACTTAGCGGAGCTACTTCTCCGTCAACACACACACACAGGAGCACATGCCATCCTCCCAATGGGGTGGGGAGGCGAAGACCCATTTTATACACTAGGCAACTGAGGCTCTGTGGTGGGGGCCTCCCCAAGGTCACACAGCTAGTGAGTGGCAGGGCTAGGGTTTGGAACAGCATCTGTGGTCTTAATGTTTACTTCTGGAGGTTTCTGCTCAAGTTTGCTGCTATTGGTTATTCTGTGTCTTGTCAAGTCCATCTTGCAAGAATGTGGGGATTTAACTTTAAATTTAATTCATTCGACTCGTAGGAAGCACTCACGACTCGTTCTGGGCTCTGAGGATGAGAGACTCCTGTCCTCCTGGAGCTCAGATTCCAGTGGTCAACAAGTAAACCAATAAATATGCAATATTGTACAGGATTTATACAATAAATTTACAAAAAGATCATAAATAGGTTTTGCTTGCTCAGGTAGGACAATGAAGCAGGGAAGGGTGATTAGAAGGTTTAGAGATTTTGCCAGGTGGAGAGACCGGTGAGCATTAGAGACTAAGGAAGGAGGGAGGGAGGGTGGGAGCCAGGTGGAGCATGGGGCAGAGGGTGTTCCAGGCGGAGGGCACAGCCATGCAAAGGCTCAGGGGCAGGGTAGGTGCGGTGGGCAACTGCCGGCAGAGGGAGGGAGGGCGGGTGGGCAGAGGGCACGAGGGGAAGCACTGAGGTTATAATAGGATTTAGGCATTGTATCTCTTTAGCTGTCACTGGGGTCTAAGAGCAGATACTGCTGTCCCACTGTTCACATGAGGGAACTGGCAGGCCCCAGGGATCTTTCTCCTTGGTCTTTTTGACCCACCAGGCCCATCAGAGGTGTCGCCCAACACACAGCTGGCACCAGCCCCACCGGTGACTAGGTAGTCAGACACGATGGGGTGCCAAGGAGACGCCCCAACGACCGCTGGGAGGAAACAGGGGAGCTGGGCTTGTTGTTGTAAACACACTGGCCCCACCCCTAACGGAAACATCTGCATGGGGGGAGCTCAGATGGCCCTGGCCCTGTCCCTCAGGGTCTCTCCCCACTGGCCCAGGGCGGGGCGGGCTTGCTGCAGGCTGAAGTTCGGGCGGTGCCCCCTTCTGACCCGTCCCTGCCCCTTCCTGCCCTCTTTGATGCGGCCCCACTTCCTCTGGCAGGAACCCCCGCCCCCCTGGGCCAGGGTAAAAAGGAGCCGCTGGGCTGATCCCGAGGTGGCTTCCTCTCCCCATGGCCCTGTCTCCCAACCCTTGTACCAGTGGTGTGCTGAGGTCCCTGGTACAGGCATGGGGGGCAGGGATCTGGGGGCCCGCAGCGCCAGGCCCTAAGGGGCGAAGCCAGTAGGGAGATGCCAGTGCGCCTCCAATCTGCATGGTGAGGGTCTGTCTCCTTGCAATCTCTGAAGTCCTCATCTCCCTCTCTAGTCATCCTCCGGCTTTTTCAGTCTATATCTGCCATCCTTCAGCCAGCTGCCCGGCTCTGTGATGCTCATGGTCCATTGTGTTTCTGAAATCCTAGTCTGTCCACACCTATGGCTTCCGTCCCTGCCCTCTGCCCACATTGCTCCTGACCTGATGCTCCTAAGGTCCCTCCGCCTTGTCTCATCTCTGAATGCCTTCCACCACTGCCACCTACAGACCCAACTCCCACCTCTTTCCCTCAGATCACCCTACCTGACCCTGTCGGCAGGGCCCTAGATGCCCCCTCAGATGAGTTTGCTCATCTGTAGCCAGGCATGGCACTCACTTGGCGGCAGGGGTGAGGGTGGTGCACTCATAGGAGCCCTGACCTGCTCCCCTGCCCCACTGAGAAAGGACGGCCAGGTGCAAGACCCTTGAGGTTTGGTGTTGGGGGCTGTGACCTCAAGCCTGCCGAGCGAGCCGCTGCTTCCTCCCTCTCCCCAACGAGGCCAGAAAGGGCCCAGGAACACAGGAGCCTCCACCCTCACTTCCTCCCTAGAGACTGGGGGAGGGGGACAAAGGTAGCAGCTGATGGCCAGGTAGGGGACAAAAACCAAAAAGAGACAGGTGCAGCCTCTTCTGTACAGGCTGTCTTCACTGAGATGACGGACAAGGAGGCAGGACTTGGCCCCCAGCCCCATTCTCATGCCATCGAGGATGAAAAACTACCCCATCTTTCTCATCATTTTGCTCCACTCCCAGGGACAGTCCCTCCCCCTAGTAATGGCACAGATATCGGGAACCTGTCCCACAACTGAGAAAATAACTTTATTTTGTTTGGGGGGACAGGCAGGTCTACAGCCTCAGAACTTCTGGAATTGCTTCTTGGTGCCGGCAGCCTTGGTGACCTTGAGCACGTTGAAGCGCACAGTCTTGCTCAGGGGCCGGCACTCACCCACGGTGACTATGTCGCCAATCTGGACATCTCTGTAAAGAAAGCCAGCAGCCACATTACATTGGGGGAGTGGGCAAGGCTGCCCCTAACTGGACCCTGGAGGGAAGCCTCCTTTATCGTCAACGAGTGGAGGCTTCTCAGATGTGGTTCCACCAACCCCAATGAAGCTCCTGTTTCCAGTTCCAGCCACTTCTCACCCTTATTTACGGAGCATTAACTATTTGCAGGGCACCCAGCTCCATGCTGGACAGAGAACACTCCAACCCTCACCTTTGTTTTACAGAGAACTGGAGTCTCCCAAGGCTGGTGGCTTGCTTACAGTGGCCCCCCTTTCCCCCCTCCCCGCCCCTCCGCAGTTCACCACCTCCACAGGCAGCCAAGGTGGGGGGGGGGGGCTCTTAACACCCACACCCAGGTCAGGTCCCACCTCACTCAGAGGAGTACAGCCTGACCCCTCCCTCCTCTCTGCCTGGAGGGTGGCTGTCGGGGGCTACTTGGGGGCCCCCATGCTCACCTGAAACAGGGGGACAGGTGCACGGACATGTTTTTGTGGCGCTTCTCAAAGCGATTGTACTTTCGGATGTAGTGAAGGTAGTCTCGGCGGATGACGATGGTCCTCTGCATCTTCATCTTGGTCACCACGCCTGGGGGAGGGAACAAACTGGGTCAAACCCCTGGGGCAAGGCAGGCTGGTAATCCAGAGCTGCAGAGCAGGGTTCTCAAACAGCCTTGCTCTGGCATCAGCTGTACCAAGTGGCTTGCTCAGCAGTGCCCATGGCAGGCATCTGAAGACCATTGTGAAAATAAACATCATCTGCCAGTGACCCCGAAACCAGATATCTGCGTCCTCCACCCTTCCTCCCTCCCTCAGACCCAGGAATCTGAACCTGAGGCACCAGAGAGCCTCACTCACCAGACAGGATGCGCCCTCGGATAGAGACGTTACCGGTAAAAGGGCATTTCTTGTCAATGTAGGTACCCTCGATGGCCTGAAGGGATACAGAAGAAAAAAGGGAGGTCAACAAATAGTTCCACAGAACAGGGAGTGTGGCCCTAGGGAAACAAACTACAATTCCCAGCAGCCCTCTGAGCAATGACTCCAAGGTGGGCAGGGCGACTCAGCTTGGGCGCACGTGCAGGGAGACGGGGGTCGCAAGTCTTTAAGGGTCCCCGTACCTCCTTGGGCGTCTTGAACCCCAGACCGATGTTCTTGTAGTAGCGCGGAAGCTTCTCTTTGCCAGTCTCGCCAAGCAGGACTCTCTTCTTGTTTTGAAAGATGGTCGGCTGCTTTTGGTAGGCACGCTCAGTCTACAGGGATGAGAAGGAAGCCGGTGAGCTCGTAAGCCTGGAGCAGGCAGCAACCGGGCCTGCAGACCTTCCAAGGAACCCCGAGATCCCATCCTCTCCAGCATTTTACTGTCCAAACAATGGCCTCCAAGGCACTGCCCCAGATTATCTCCTAAAACACTCGAACTCAAACTTGCCTGAAATTCAAACTCAACTCTAAAGTCGAGGTTAGGTTAGCATCTATGCTCTAAAAGTCTCCCGTCGCCTGCGAAATTCACCCCCTAAAACCCAGAGATATAGAATCAAACCTCGAACACCCCGGACGCACCGTTCAGCAAGGACCATTGTCCAAGATATCCACCCAGGATTCATTCCTTATATATATAACTCTTAAGGCCCAAGGCCTCCAGAAAACTACCCACCCCATACACCCTGAATATAAGAAATCTACGAAAAACCCCAAAACACACGCTATCTCCCGAATGAATCCCCTGGAAATCGGAGTCGTTAGGAATGAACCCTCAAGCTGGGGCGCGGGGTGCGGCTTTCCACCCCGAACCCGCACCTGAATGTCCGCCATCTTCACGGCTGCCTGAATAAAAGAAAGTCGCGGTGGCGTCCGGGTTTCCTTATCGACCGCACAGGGGCTAGAAAGGAAGTGACGCAAGGGGGCGGGGTAAGCACGGTTCGGGGGCGGTGCCTTATGCACGACTCTGACCCACCGACGGCTCTAACCAAGCCGGCAGTTGGGAGGCGGCACCGAGGCCGCCATGATGGCGAAAGGCAGAGGGGCGCGAAGCCGTGGACACTTGTTTCGCGATAGTCCAGCACTCGGAAGGCGAGGCCCGCGTTGAGCCCGCCTACGTTATCGCGAGATTTAACTGGAGGCGGTCCTGTTTCTGCAAGGCGTAAGATCACGTGGGCTTTGGGGACCGCGCGGCGGTGTCCGTACAGGATTCGAGAGGGATGTGACGGTTGCCATCTTTTTGCGGGGTGGGCGATCGCACGATCTTAGAAGCATACACGGCGGCGCCGCCATGTTCGTCAGGGGTGCGCGCTACCCAGGAGCTTTTGAAGTTTAATGAAAGTTCTCTTCTCTGTCCCATTTCATCCCCAGTCAGTGGGTTACTGGGTAAAACAGCCTTTCTGCTAATTTCCTGTCTGTAACAGCACTGACCAGTAGACCTTTCCGCTGTGATGGGTGTTCTCTGAGCTGTTGAACACTGTAGTCACTAAACCTGAATTTTTAACGTGTTTTATTAGATTTACAGTTAAATAACCACACTGCCCTAACCTTGTGTGCAGTGGGCAGTGCAGAATATATGAAATATAAATGCTACAGACTTAGAATAAATCACTTGAAAGTTTGTTTAAATTTCTTTTATACTTATTAGTTTTGTGAATTTTGAATATTTTAAATTGTAGCCAACCCTATGAGATAGCAATAATGGGGTGTTTAAATTTCCTGTTTTAGAATCGTGTCTTCCAGTACTGTACTAGATTTATAATTCTTGAAGAAAAAAAGTAATTCCTCAAGTTTTTGGATGACTTGGAAAGCATATTTTAGATTTAAAAAAAAATCAGGATCCACTATTGTTATGTACAGTGTGTGCTAACCTATATATAAAAGTTATTTAGAAAAAAGCGTGAGAGAAAACTCGCCCCAGTGGTTTACATCTCCAGGTGGTGGGATTGGGTGTTGTGTTAATCTCTGGTTTTTAATGCTCACTATTTTGCAAACCGTTCAGAGTAACCGGTGAGATTTTGATAAGGGAAAAACAAAGAAATACTCCTTGACTCTGAAGGATTGGGGTTGGTTTGGAGATATTTAGGTCCGTAGCTTTTAAAGGTTTTGAACCCAACTCACAATAGGAAATAGCATTCTATATTGTGATCAGACACATTTTTCTCTCCCCTTATCTTTCTCTTCTTCCCTGTCTTCCCTTCCCTTCCTTTTCCTACCTGCAATAAGGCCGCTTTTTTCCTCCTTTCCATTTCTTTTTATTGCTGTTTATAACCCACCCCACTGATTTTTTTTTTGACCTGGATTGTGAACAGCCTTGGTATCCAGTAATAAACTTGAGCAAACTCTAGTTATTACCTCTAAAGGGAACATTTCTCAGACTGCCAGGTTTCAGACAGTTCACAGCAGGAATGCAAATGCTGGTGATGTGAGACAGGGCAAATTTCCTCAAGCCCTGTACTGAGACAAGAGGGTCCTTTGGAGATCGAAGAAAGAATTCAACACAAAGTTCACGTCAAAAGTAAAGTTTATTAGAAAAGGGGTAACAACACTCCACAGAGTAAGGTCTCCTCTCAGAGGCAGAGAGAATAGAGGTATTAAGAAAGACTTGGAAAGCATAGTGTGTGTGGGGACGGGGGAGTGTCAGGGAGTTGTTTACCATTCTTTAGTTCCTGAGCTGTTTTAAAGACTGTTACCCATTTCCTTCGATATGGACATACAGTGAGGAAGAGAAGACTATGTAGTGTGAAAAGGCAGTCAGACTATGTAGAGTGAAAAGCTTGCTGGCACTTCTTAGCCTTTAATCCTTAGGTTCTCCACGGTTTAACCTTATGGAATGACTCTTGGTTTGTTTCCCCTTCACAAGAGTGGGGAATGGGCTGTTAGCAATCCAAACAGACATCTTCCTTTGTTCTGAAGGCATCCTCCTCGCCTGGCCAGAGTTGATCATCAGCACACTGCAGTCTCTAAATGTGGCTTAACATTTTAATTCTATTGCCTCCTGTTAGTAAACCTGGAGTTGCTTGTCCTTCCCAGTGAACACAAAGATACCTATTAAAACAAGACCCTCCTTTAGGGCCTTTTGCTGGCACACCCACATGCCCTTTGTCAAGCTAGTTTCCTGTGGTATGGAGGGTCTAACGCCTATTAGGCAACTCCAGTGGAATGGGTCAGGTCCTGCCAAATGCTTTTAACCTTCTAGGGACTCACCCTGGCAGATCTACCCTGCAGTCTTACAGATAAGGATTGAGCTTGGGAAATAGCCCGCTTCTGGCACCTAATGAAGCTCGCAAAATGTTTCCTGCCAATTTTCTTTACATGAAACAGACCCCCTGAAGTGTGGCATAAGACTGGAACCATACCCCATGGGGGACAGCTTTAGAATGCTGGCAATCTCATACTCTGCAACTAAAGACTGAGGCAGCTTTGTCAACTGGGCAACATCAGGCACTTACAGGCCAGGTTTTGAGAAATCGAGCAAATCTCTAGTTTCTCTATGAATAACAGGTTATAAAGCAACATTTACCTATTTATCTGTGGACAACTCCAGCACAATCTGTTTTACTGTTCAAGTCCCCTCTGCCCTTTTGCCAAAGTCCTGGCTCCCCTGGGTCTGCCTCCACAGCGGACACACACTGCAGACACCAAATTTCTGTAAAAATAATTTCCTTCTGATCACAAGGTACAGGGAAAGTGCAAGGGCAAGGCCTGTTGACTCCCTGGCTGTCCTAGGACATGCAGCTTTTAAGTGTCCTTGGCACACAGGGCTCGATCTGCCCCAAGCATCCCCTCACATCCTAGCAGCTGCAAAGTATGTAACATAGCACCTGATCACCTGGAAGTGTAAACTTGTGTTTTTCAGCCAATCTGCAAATGTTCAAACTGAACTGACCATTCCAAGTCATTTCCCAACACTTGGGCGTGAACAAGGTCACAAATTAATTACTCCTGCAATTTAGAGCCACTGGAACTTCTCAATGGGCCTTCCTTAAACAGTAGTGACTAAGGTCCCTGTGGAGCTCCCAGCCTTCTAAGGCCCAGGCTGCCTGTGGACCCTGGAAGGCAGCCCCTGAGGGTCCCCTACATCGTAGGATGGCGATGGAGGAAGGGAAGGCCAAGCCAGGCATGAGGAATAAATGTCAATTTTATTGCGCTCAGACCAGCAGTCCATGGGTCTTGAGGACCTCTGTGTATCTGTCAATTTTCTTCTCTACATTCTTTTCAGCCTGTTTCCGTAGCCTCTGTGGGGTTGAGGAACAGCGAGTGGTCGTCAGTGGCTGCTGCCTGGGGCCACCCTCACCCCAGTGACTCCATCCCACTATCCACACTCCTGGCTGGGTCTCAGGCAGAGCCCTTGAGGGGCGACAAGGACCATCATCACATTAGGAGACACTGCCTTCCCAGCCCGGCCGAGAACAGTGGTGTGTGTTGACCCCCAGCCCGTCCTCACCAAGAGCTGCTTTTTCTTCCGGTAATGGATCTTGGCCTTCTCCTTCCTCTTCTCCTCCAGAGTGGCCGTGACTGCCTGGTACTTCCAGCCAACCTCATGAGCCAGGCGCCCGAGGTAGGCAAACTGGGGGCAGAGAGAATAAGGTTGTAAAGAAACAGCCTGGACCGGGGCGTGGGTGGCCACAAAGCTGGTAACCTGTCTTAGAGAACTCTGGACCCCGTGCTCCTCCTGGCATCAGCTAAGCCATTGGCATTATCGGCACTGCCCACAGTGGCATCCGCAGACCATCGTGAGAAAAAGCCATCATCTGCCAGTCTTGGGACCTCAAGTTCACCCCCTGCCATGCCGTGGGCCTGAGGTCCCTAAGTTAGAACTCACCTTCCGCGTAGGCTTCAAGCGCACAACCTTGAGGGCAGCAGGAACCACCATGCGCTTTTTCTGTTAGAGAAGGAGAGGGGCTTAGGGTCCTGGAGTGAGGGAGACAGGGAAAGGACTGGCTGGGGCAGGTGTCTCAGCCAGCGCTGTTCTCACGAGAATCAAACAATGTAGGTAACCATGGATCATCATGGACACCACTGGATGTGTGAAGGCTGCACTGGGGGGAGGGGGTTCGGTGAAGCTCACCTTGTCATAGGGGGGCGGGATCCCATCAAACACCTTGAGGCGGTCCAGGGCGGCCTGGCCCCGCTTGGTCTTGTGGGGCAGCATGCCTGTGAGCAGAGGGACAGCAGCCCTGCTCAGTGGAGCTCACAAGGACCCCCAAGAAGGCAGGCAGATGAGTGGCCTCAGATGGTAGTGCATGTGGGGTCATCTCATGGCTGGGAAACTCGAACATGAGTGGGAGAAGTGCTCATCACTGGCCATCCACCCTGTCACTACCACCTGCAGTTCTCAGGCCCAGCTCACCTCGCACGGTCCGCCAAAAGATGCGGCTGGGGGCCCGGAAGTGGTAGGGACCTCGGGAGGGGTTGGTGTTCATCCGCTTGCGAAGGAAGGCCAGGTACTTCACTGTCGGGAAGAGAACGCGAGGCCCATGATCCCCAAGCAAATGCTGACTACGTGCAACACACACCAACACTCCCAAGGGCCTATTCCAGAACCCACACTGGCACTCCCAACAACTGATGGGGTCACTGCTGGAGCCTACGGAGACCGAGCACCTCCAAAGTCAACCCTCTCCAGCCCTTCTCCCACACCCTAACTTAAACTTACACTTGTTTCTGTAGAAGTTGCCAGAAATGTTGATGCCCTCACAGCGCACTACCACCACCTTCCTGCCTAGAGAAAGAAAAGTAACCCCAGGTCAAGAAATCAACCGAGGACTCTACCTACACTTGACCACTCACCTGCTCAATTATTGCTGAGGACCCAAGAGAGAAAACATCCCCAAGGCACAGAACAGCAATAAGCAAAGCTAGATCCAAGCTTGAACGTTAGCCCAACAGAAAATAATTTCTGATCCCACAGCCCCCAACCGCAGGGGAAGGAGCTGACCGTAGGTCTCAGAGCGGTGCATGGTGTTGCTCTCATGGTCGTGAGACTCAAACGAAAGATGGTGATTGTTGCTCATCACTGACCTCTGGTTGGAGCTCATGTTTGGGGGAGCTGCAGGTAGAGCGCACTTACCCAGCAGTACCTGCTTGGCCACAATGGCTGCCAGGCGGCCCAGGAGATGGCCTCGGCCATCGAGCAGCAGGACCTGCTGGAGATAGGGTGGGAGGGCTTACAGGCACCCGCAGCTTCCCACACCCCAAGAAACCACTGCTTCTGACTTGTTTTATCTTAGCCCCCTAGAGTGCCTATCAGACCTCCCAACTAGGAATCAAGGCTCACTTTACCGACGAAACCAAAAACACAAATGCTTAACTGAGAATTTCAGTGAACAGAATAAGAAGTTTTACATCTTGGCTGCCTGAAAATCAAAATTTTTTATGCCAGACTAAAGCTTCTCCATTAAGAACAAAAGTCATCAGTCTTTCGCTCCAAACTTGGTTCTCTGTCCTCAATCAGACCCATCACGTACCTTCATGTATGTTACAGGAGCCACAACAGTGAGGTTAAGATTCTGCTGTCTTCATTGTGGGCCCCAAATGGTTAAGGACACAAGATGTCCCCAGGGCTGTAGAGTATTTACTTTACAGCTCCTACTTCCAGCAATATCTTCAAAGGATCCATTAAACCCACCAAAAGCGAACGCAGAGGCAAAGCGTTCCTGAAAGCCCCATAAGCAAACAACCCTCGTCCCAGATTTCGTACCAAACACTCAGAGCTGCAAGGGAACCCTTATTTCCGCTCCCGTGAGGTTAACGCAAGGCCGCCTTGGGCAGAATGTAGCCCAGTGCAGCCACCTTCCACGTGCTCCCCCAGCGATGGGGACACACGGGTCCGCTCAGCCAAAGCCTGGCCCGGAACAGAGTAAGTAACGAGTCCTAGCTCTAAAGTAGCTGCCCCGGTGCTGCAAGCCCCATCCTCGCCCCTCGTGGAGGAATGATGATGCTGCATTCACCCAGCCCTGGGCACAGAGTCCCAACACCTCCTGTTTCCCCGTTACAAACTCCTCTTAACCCAGCAGCTGCCCATTTCGGTCAGCTGTCGCACTCAGGCTTCACTATACACGTACGACCAAGCTTGTTTCGGCCTGCACCCCACGCCGCGCCGGACCGCGCAGAGAACCTACCTGACTCTCCGCCATGTTCTGCAGCCGCCGGGGAAAGAGGGACGCCTAGGCACAGGGTTTATTATCCCTTGAAACAGGGGCGGAGGAAGTGACGCACACGGACACATGAGCACCTTCCCGTCGTTTCACTGGCCAGCGTCATGCGCGTGCGCAGGGAGTCCCCCTCCTTTAGAAGGCGGGTCGTTTCCTGACCAATCCGGAAACCGTTCCCAGCGGCTTTCAGCGGCCATGATTGTGCGGGGCGAGAGATCACGTGGGGTCGGGTTGTCCCGCTTCGGCCTCCATATGTTTGGGGGTTTCCCTGTGTTTATCGTGCAAACTGCCTGCGGTGTTAGCGAAAAGCGTCGTTCCCCGCTCAAGCGACAGCAGGCTGTAGGGCATGTGGTGGCCTGCACTGGCTCAGGTACCCCCTCGTCGCCCCCCAGCGCTACCTCCGTCCAAGGGCGCCATCGTCATGTACTGAAGCTGTGTCCCATGTCTGGAACCCCGAGAGGGCTGAGCTGGTTCTGACTTCCGTCCGGGGCCGGTACCGGGCCTGGGCCCCATAAGGTCTCAGAAAACAGGTTTTGAACGCAACATTCATTGCGTTAACTGAAAAATAAGACTCCGATCTAAATAGCCCCATTCAAACCCTGTCCCATCCACAGACAGGCTTGGCCAGAGTTGGTAGAAAAGGCTGATTTATATACAGTTTTCTCGGGACAAGGGCTTTGTACAGAGGGGGACAGGTGGGGCTAGGGCCGGCGTTGGGTGCTGGCGTTGCCTCCATCCTCGGGAGAGAGTGACAGGGGCAGTGCTACCGAGGAAGGGACCAGTCTCTAGTTGACTTCCTTCGAGTCCCGGCTCTGTGTCCTCTGGCGGGTGACTGCTCTCTCTGGGCCTCAGTGTCCTCCTCTGTAAAACGGGATAATAGATGTGCCTGTCTCAATGGGCTGTTTGAGGATCCGTGGACAGAGCGGAAAGCAGGAAGCTCAGAGCTCTGCTCAGACTTAGAAATCAAGGTCAGGCTCAGCCAGCGCTCACTACGAGTGCGGGCCTCGCTGTCCAGGAGGGCTTCACGGTGACTGAAATGTCCTCGATCTGTGCTCTCTACCGCAGCCGCCATCCCAGCCACATGAATATTGAGCCCTCTAAACGTGGCCAGTGCACCCGAGTTTTAAATTTGCCCTGATTTTAACTTTAAAAGCGTGGTTATTGGGCGGGCGAGAAAACAGTGCTGGACAGGGACCAGATGGAAGGAAAACTTCTCGATGTTATTACAAAAAATCAGAATAAAACATTCTGTTCAGAAACAAGTGCTGAAATGAAAAATCATTACATTTAGAAACATCCTCCAACCAGTTACTGGAAAACTTGTGTATGTTCCAAACACCTTGAACAGGTGGATCTACTTCAACTAAATTCCATGAAACCTAACTGCAGATCAAGTTTTTCTGATGAAAATTTAGCCTCTGAATTGAGATGCACCGTGAGAGTAGCATACATATGTACATACTAGATTCTGAAGAGTCAGTATGAAAAAATGTAAAAGGTCCCATTAATAATTTTTTAAAATATTGATTACATGTTGAAATGGCAATCTTTTGGATATGCAGGGTGAAATAAAATATATTATTTAAAGTAATCTGTTTCTAGCATACGGAATATTGTCGATAGTGTTGCAATTACGACATATAATATTACTATTATAATAATAATAGTAATATAAATGTCTACCCACTCTGCTTCACACCTGAAACTAATACAAAACTAATATTAAATGTCAACTCAAATTGAAAAATAAAAATTAAAAAAAAATAAAGGAACCTGGTCCCTTTTACTTTTTTTTTAATGTGGCCATTAGAAATTTTAAAAATCACTTGTGTTTCTTGTGTTCTATTTCCGTTGGACAGTGCCACCCTAAAGGCTTTGCATGTGTCATCTCCCTTAACCTCTAGACAACTCAATGGTAGAAGGACTATTATTAGTCTTTTGTACAGATAAGGAAACTGAAGCAGAAGAGTGAAAGGCACAGGTGCCAGAACCAGACAGTTCAGTCAGATCTTGGCTATATCCCTCACGAGCTGTGTATCTTCTGGCAAATTATTTACCTCTCTGTGTCTTGGTTTTGGTGAAACGGGGTAATAATCATAGCAGCTTCTCAGTTAAGCGAGTGAATGTGTGGGAGCCCTAGCGCAAGGCCCGTGTCACAGAGGAACTACGGGTACACGTGATTCCTGCAAAATGTTTCTTCCTGTCAGGAACTCACTGAGGCCTCACTCCTTCCTGTCTGCTGACTCTCCTGCCCCCAGCCCCCACACCCGATCCCTGGCACTTTCCTCCATCACATGCCTCCCATGGCTTGCTGCTGCTCTGCTCAGGACGTGCCAGCAACTCACTCCCCTGTCTGGCGTCTGAGGCCCAGATTTCCCTGTGGCATTTTCAACCCCCCACCCACAGCCGCCTCAGGCTGGAGCGCCCTGAGCTTTTTCACACTTGGAGGGGTCACCTCTGCCTGCTCCAGGAGGCAGCTCTCTCCCGGCTTGCAGACTTCTGCATTCAAATGTCTCCCCAAGAACCCCTCATGCTCACAGGTCCACACTGAGCTCGCTGTCTTGCCTTAATTTCTCTCCTCCAGGTTCCCCACTATCCATCCACTCACTGGGCCAGACCTAGGATCATCTGTGCCACCATCTCCCCAAGTCTGCCCCTCCCGAACCCTGAGTCCTGACTCTGCTTATCTCCTCCTCTCCATCTCCATGGTCCCAGTCTGGCTCAGCCCTTGTCCTCCCCGCCGGGGCCCTCACCCAGCTTTCTCTTTGGCCTCCAGTCTCTCTTCCAGCCTGTGCCCCTCGTGGCCCCAGAGGGGTCTCCCTGCATCCAGAGCTGACCGCTGACCTACCCCTCCCCTGCTGACAGGTGTGTACACACGTGAGTGTGCGTGCACGTGCGTGCGTGCACACACACACACACACGAAGTCCAGAATCCTCAGCTTGATGAAGACTCTAGATGAGTACTCATCTAGACATGGGTCAGTTGACCACCAGCTATAGGGGTAGCAAGTCCTGGGGACTGCAGGCAGGTGGCACCTGCAGCCCCCACAGGATCAGCCATAGTTAGGTGACTGGGGCCTCTGGCCATCCCCTCAGCCCTCCCTACCCCTTCATCCACCCTGCTGGCTCACCTGCTCCCCAGGGTAGGGTGTCCCCTGCCTCCTCCTTCGCCAGCACAGACACCAGATGGTGGCCAGCAGCAGGAGGGCCATCGGCAGCAGCAGCAGGAGGAGCAGCAGAGGGGCCTGAGAGGCTGGCAGGGCTGTGGCCCCCAAAGCCCCAGGGATCCTTGGGGGCAGCAGGGTGGAGGAGTCTGAGGGCAGAGAGGGGGCTGTGTGACCAAGGAGAAGGGCAAGGCCAGGGAAGAAAAGGCCTTCTTGGTGCTGGCTGTGTGACCTTGGGCAGGCTGCCAGCCTCTCTGTGCTAGTCTCCTGCTCTATGAAATGGGGACCATCACTGAACCTGCCTCATAAGTTGTCACAAAGCTTAAGTGAGTGCATGTACAGAAAGAGCTTGGAATGGGGTCTGGCACGTAGGAAGGCTGCATTATTTTATAACCAAACAAATGTTTCTAGGGCTTTTATATCGCTTCATTTTTAATTCGTCCCCTAATAGCCTATGAGCTGCATATAGGGAACAGCACCCTTATCTGTTGTATTTATTTGCCAGGACACACTACTTAGTGCTCACTGATACTGTAAGAGTTTAATGTACATAAATTATGTACTTGAATGAATGATAATAAACAATGAAAGATACAACATGTGAAGGTCTGATGGCCCACAGAGCCCCACATCATCTGTCCCCCTTTGGTCCCTCTGTATCCTCATGTCCCACCCTCAGCTTCTTCCTGTAGGCAGGTTTCTGCCTCAGGGCCTTTGTGCTGGCTGTTCTCCTTGTTCCCAGCTTTTAGCGACTTTTCAGCAAGATCTCAGACTGTGATTCCATCACCCTGTTTTAATTTGCCTGCATAGAGCTTGTTTACACTCAGATATTTTCCTGTTTGATTCTTTACAAGTGTATTGTCTGTGTCCTGATTAGCATGTGTGCCGCCCATGTGCACGAACTTGGCCTTGTTCCATGCTGTGTCACCAGTGCCAGGCACCAGGAGGTGGCTAATAAAACTTGGTTGAATAAATGAATAGCGGAAGTGTAAGTATAAATGACTAACGAAGCCAAATATAAATAAAATATTAAAATATTGAAAATGCAGGGAGAAACTGAGGAAAAGTCCACTTAGAGTGAGTTTTCTTTAACTATTCTCTCAGAACTTGACAGATCTAGTGGACAAATAGTCCAAGGACAGAAAGACTCTGAATAATAACTGATATGGTCGATAGAATATAAAAATTCTGAACAAAAGTGAATTTACATTTTTGTAAACTTTAAAAAAATGGCTACTAGAAAATATATACTTAATCAATGAGACTCTCCTCACATTGCTAGGGCACCTAGCAACAAGAAGGGACTGTCGTCCCTTGTCAGAGATGGGTAAACTGAGTTCTGTTATGGGGAATAAACTTGAGGGAACATGCCCACGGTCACGCAGCCCATGGGAGCTGGTGGGGACTGGGCCGCCCCAAGGGGATGGTGTGAGGGGCTGTGAGGGTGAAGAGAAGGGGCTGGGCTGGGAGGCTGGGGGCTGGGGGACTTTACCAGGCTGACACTGCAGCTCCAGGCACCCAGAGAAATTCCAGCGGGTGATCCAGGGCTTCAGGGCCAGCAGCTGCTCGGAGGTGTCCTGCAGGAGGTGGGAGATGTTGGTCTGGACGAAGCGAAGACAGCTGGGGAGGGGCTGGGGGCAGGGGAGGGAGATGTCACCACGCCGCTGCCCCCATCACATCAGGCCAAGGGCCTCCCCTGCCCAGCGACACCCAGCGACAGGGCCCAGCCAGGCCTGGATCTGAGAGGGAGAGTCTGGCCCCCTGCTTCCCCTGGTTGCTAGGAAAAGCATCCTTAGCAATGCCTAGCAACAGCCTGGGGAGACCTGGGTGCAGAGGGTATTTAGATCCCCTGCCTCTCCTGGCTGCTCGAGGGGAGAACCCCTTAGCAACGCCCTACAACAGAGCCTGAGAGATGCGCTGGAAATTCGTGCACTGGGCCCAGGCCCTTCATCATCCTCCGGTGCCCAGAGAAACGTTAGGGCTCGGGCACGGGCCCCCAGGGGAACTGGGGTTCCAGCTCCACCTTTCTTGAGTTGCTCCGTCAAAAGAAATCTCCAATAAGGCCGAGGCGAGCTTTGCTTCCCAATCCCTAGGAAGACATCTCGCTCCCCTAACTTGTCCCCCAAGTTCAGGCTGACCTGGAAGGTACATAAGGTGACAAAGTGTATCTCAGTGTTGACGGCCTCCAGCAGGCTTTGCATCTGCGACCCAGCCACATTCTTGAGCCGTCCCATCCAGCGCTGGGCCAGGACTAGGCGCCAGAAGGCCCCGCAGAGCTTGTCCTGGGGAAGAGACAGCCCGAGCTATGGGTCCCTGGGGTAGGGACCGAGGGAGGCAGCTGGGAGCCCAAGGAGGGAGGAGGGGCTGGGGGTCCGGACTCTTGGATCTGAGGGCGGAGGAGCCGGGTTGGCGGTTGGCGAGGTAGCCTGGTCCCCTGAGGGGCGGTGCTTCCCGAATCTGTTTCCCACCTCCGCCCAGGCCCCGCCCATCTCTGACTCACGTCCTGCAGGTTGGAGGCCACGGTGACCGGGTAGTCTTGGAGCAGGTAGTCAGACTGTGGGAGAAAACGGGTCAGACCAGGCTGCAGATGGCAAGAAGCAGAACTATGGACATCCAGGGAAGTGGGCGACAGGGAGCCATAAAGACAGAGTCCAGGACAGGGGCACTCAGACCCCGTCGCCGAACCCGGGCCTGGGACAGGGCGGTGGGAGGGGACGCGGAGGGGCGCGGCTCACCAGCTTGCGGATGGCGTCCGCGAAGGTGGACGAGATGGGGCTGTGCTGGAAGGAGCAGTCAGGGGTCCCCCGAAGGCCAGGGCTGAGCAGCAGCAGTAGCAGTAGGGAGGTCTGTGGGGCAGGGCACACAGCCCTGTCGGCTCTGCACCTCCAGGCCAGGCGACGCCCCGGCCCCTACTGCACCCCCCTTTCCGCTTTCCCCAGGCCTGGTCCATCTCTTCATTCTTAGCCCCCTCCTCTGTCCGGCTTCCGTCTGCCCACGTCTGACCCTCCGTCCCTAGCTCTCCCCATTCCATGCCGTTTTCAGCCTCCTTTGCCCCATCTCTCTCTTTGTCCCCATCTCTCAACTTGGCCTGTGGGTCTTTGTCTCCGCTCACCTCTGCTCGGCATCTTCTCTTCTGTGTCCACCCCCTGCCCTCCTATGCTCACTTTCCTGTCTCTCCTTCCGTCCCGGTCCTCCATCTCTACCCAGCTCCCTGTTTCGTCCCCCAACCCCTGTCCACCTCCATCCCTCTCCCTCCACCCCTGTCTGCCTCTGCCCTGTCACCCTCACTCACCCTTGTGTCTCCTCTACCTTCATTTGTGTCCATCTCCCCCAACTAGTCCATCTCGCTCATCTCCTGTTCATCCTCTCCCACCCCCGCGCATCTCCCCTCGGGTCTGCACGTCTTAACACTGCCCTGCCTTTCCCCCACTTTGTGTCCCAGGTATACGCACGGTTGGGCTCCAGGCTGGCGCCAACACTATCATCTCGGCCAGGGGCCCCTCATGCCTGTGGCCAGATCTTGGAAGGGATAGAGGAGCGAGTGTCGGACACCTACACCCCAGCCCCTTCCTCGCCCGCCCCTTCACCTCCCCGCCCCTCTCTCAGCCCCTTGATGTGGCTGGCTTTCCTCCTTCTCCCTCGGGCTTCCTGCGTGTGCCCCAGTTATGGTGAAAACCCGGCATCTCCCCTTCTAAGAACCCCGACGTCCGGTGCTCGGAACCCTCCCCTAGACAGGGACCCAGGAATCCGACCCCCACCCCTTCTCCCTTGGCGCCAGGAGGGGGACCCCAGCCCCGCCCCTCGGGGACCCAGAGCCCATTTCTCCTCGCGCACCAAGCTAGCCCCGGCTGGGTGTGGAGAGAGCCAGGCAGGGTGACAGCGAGAGAGCGAAAGTGAAAGGAAATTTTGGGGAGAGTGAGTGAACTGGGGTGGATTTGACTGAGGCTAGGGGCGCCACCTGGTGGTGACAGGTGGCGGCTCAAGCCGTGGAGGGCGCCTTGGGCCGATCGCCCCCCCGCCCCCCAGGGAGGACATGCAGAGGATGGGGAGCTGGGGTTCGAACCCGGGTCTCAAGAATCAACGCACACAGGGCACGGAGCAGGTCACCCCGAGTCCTATATCATCGCCTTAACCTCCCCCTTGCCCTCCTCCACCGCAAGCCTTGGCATGGACTTGAGATTCTGCCTCTCCCCTCCCAGGTGGCCCCGTCCACCAGGGAATTTGCTGGCTGAACGTCAGCATGTATCCAGAATCCGGTAGCTTCTGACCATCCCTGCTGCCATCCCCCTGGGGTCTGCCACCACCATCTCCCACCTGAATGTCACTGTGGCCTCCTCATCTGGCTCCTCAACACCGCCCGCACCCCCTCAGCCTGGTCCCCACGTCTAGCCCGTGAAAATCTAAGTCACCTCACATCCCTACTCCGCTCCAAACCCTGCCCCGCCTCTCACCACACTCAGAGTGAGACCAAATCCTCTTAGTACTGGCACAGAACTGACCTCTGGCCCTGCCTCCCATGCCCCGGACAGGTGCACGCCTGTCCCAGGGCCTTTGCACTGGAGGATCTCGCAGCCTGAACACCACCCGCCCCCTGCCCACTGAGATGCCCACACAGCTCACCCCCCCATCTCATTCGGGCCTTTGCTCAAACATGCAGGCAAATGCTCCTATCACCCTTTTCCAAACTGCAACTCTGCTTTGGTGTCGCCCTTGTCACTTATCACCTTCTGACACACCACGCACTTTGCACTTCTTGTCGGTTTCCGTTCCAGAAGGAACACGGTGGGTGTCTGTTTACCCTGCCAATCTTCGGCACCTAGAGCCTTACTTGGCTCAGAAAAGGTGCTCAACCAATATTTGCTAAATGAATGAATAAATGTATCTCAGCTGCTTTCTTTATCATTGTGTAAAAGAGAACGCCTCTGGTCTTTGTCCCTGAGAGAAAACCCCCAAGTCCTCAGAATTCCCCAGGTAAGTGACAGGAGTGTCTTTTTTGGGCCCCTGATCTCACCTGAGCTTATGCTAATGAGGTGACTCAGGATAGGGGGCTGGTTGGGCAGGAAAGATAGATCTCAGGATTAGAGGGTTGGCGTTTTGCACACTGGGTATCAGCTAATGAGCTGCCCGCCCTCCCACCTCCCGGGACAGGGAGGCCAGCCGGGTGCTGAGTTCCACTTCTGCCTCCCACATCCCTGGGCTTTGTCCTCTTTGGTGTCTTCAATCTGTTGTAAAGACACCGGTTATTAGATTTAGGCTTGGTCTTATCTCTAGATCCTTAACTGAATTACATCTGCAAAGACTCTTTTTCCATATAAGGTCACTCACTGGTGAGGATACACTTATCTTTTTGGAGCCCCGTGTCCCCTGCCAAATTCTTGATCAGATCTTCATTATACCTCCAGACTCAATGCAATCACTCATCAACTAATCTCCAGGGAGATACAAATCAAAACCACAAGATAAACCACATCCCACCTGTTAGAATGGCTATTATCAAAAAGTCTGAGATTACAAGTGTGGGAAGGGTGAGGAAAAAAGAAAACTTCCATGCGCTGCTGGTGGAAATGGAAAATGATGCAGCAGCCACTGTGGAGGTTCCTCAGGAAATCTTGACGTGGACATCCTACAGCTAGGTGTGCATCCAAAGGAAATAAAAACAGGAGCGCAAAGAGGTATCTGCACCCTGACATTCGCTGGTGGCATTGTTTAAGAGCGCGAAACATGGAAGCAACCCAAATGTCCACTGACAGATGAACCAGTAAAGATGTTCTATATATATATATATATATATATATATATATATATATATATATATATATATATATATATATATATTATATATATATATATATATATATATATATATATATATATATATGTTATATATATATATATATATATATATATATATATATAATGGCATATTAGCCACAAAACAAAAATACTGCCATGCCATTTGCGACATGGATAAACCTGGAGGACATTATGCTAAGTGAAATACATCAGATGGAGGAAGACAAAATACAGTGTGATCTCATTTTCAGATAGAATTTTAAAAAGTCGAACTCATAGAACCGGCGTAGAACGGTGGTCGCCAGGGGTTGGGGATGTGGGGAAGCGGGGAGACCATTATTAGCTTTCATTATGAAGATGAGTAAGTTCTACAGATGGGCTGTACAGCGTGATGGCCACAGTCAACCATATTGCATTCTGGACTGTACATGCCAGAGAATAGATCCTAACTGTTCTCACCACACAGACACACACACACTCACTTATAAGGTGACCGATATAATTTACCTGACTGTGGTAACCATTTCGTGATACATATGCATATTAAACCATCCTGTTGCACACCTTAAATCATCATGTTATACAACCAAAATATGTAGTTTTGTCAATCACACCTCAATAAAGCTGGGGGAAAAACCTCCATGTAGATAGCCCTTTGCCTGGAGAGAGTTCTCTTACTCTCACCACACACACACTCAGGTTGGGTGGGGTGGCTTCCCTGAGCTTCTATTATAGTGCATATCACCTTAGGGTGTTTCTGCCCTTCAATTAGAGCTGAACCCACCCCTCCTCTGCTCACAGACCCTCCTCAGCTCCCTAGTGCCCTTGGGACAAATTTCCCACCTTTCCCTACACCTTGATGTTAGTTCAGTGAAACCCAGGTCAGACTTCTGCCTTCCAGAATTCTGAGAATACACCTGTCATTTCATTTAAGCCACTTAGTGGGAGTTGGTTGCAGCGGGAAGAGAAAACTCATACATCTCTACCCACTAGAACATGAGCTCCATGAGGACAGGTCGTCTTGCCCAAGGGTGTCTCCCCAGCACCTGGAGCAGTGTGCCTGGATCATAGTTCCTCAGCAGCGATGTGTTGTTGACTGGATGCCTCAATCAACTATGAAGTCCTGACCCTGGGCTGAGGTGATTGGCTTGGGGGTGGACTCTTAACCCAGCCTGGACAATCAGCTTTGCTCTCCTGGGGGTGCGCTGCAAGCATCTCTCGAGGTCTGGGTGGCAGCCTATTGACCTTCCACTTGGTTGACTTTAGCTTGTGAGAGCAGAACAAATAGGAAGGACACTGAGTCAGCTCATGGAATCTGGAGGGCAGTATTCAAACTGCAGATGGGAACCAGAGCTTCCAGGGACTTTCCTACGGGCTCTTCTGTCCAAGCATCTGGAGCCTGGGACTTACCTCTGTTCCAGAGCTACTTGTGTTTCGTTTCATGCCAGCACGCCACAGATTCCAAGGCAGGGCACAGGCAGAGAACACCAAAGAGCAGAAGCCACCAGATGGAGAGGACCAGAGCTATGAGAGGCCCTGTGGCCCCGTCAGAGGCTTCTCAGAGTCCCCTCTGTCTGTTTCACAAACACTGTGCTGTTCTGGAACCAGCCCACTGGGCTGCTGAGTCACACAACTCAAGTAGCCCAAACAGACCCCAAGTTACGCTCCCTCCCTCCCTCCCTCAGAAGCACAGCCAAGGTTTGGTCAGTTTATTTGAGGACACGGAAACCAAAATCAGAGGAAAGTCCCAGGCATCTGGAGTCTACTGGGGTTAAACTGTCCTCTGTTCAAGATGGAGGGGATGGCACGTGGGCTTCAGTCTCCCATGGGCAGCCACAGGGCCTTGGTCCGTGCTGCCCGCAGCTCCAGTTCCGGGCCTGCCCCCTCCGCTTCCTGATCCCAGGCCCGTGGGCAGCCCCTGTTCACCCACACCGGCTTCAGGTTCCCGGCTGAGGCCCACTCCACAAACTGCGAGCCCTGCCATGGAGATAGGTGTCAGCACTTCCTGGGCTTGGTTGATAAACAACCGTTTCCTTGGCAACAAGGACTACAATTGAGAAGGGGTACGAAAGCCTGACCTAGGCCCTGTTACTATAAAGCTCAGCTCCTCGCCAGCAAACCTTCCAAAAGCTGAGGGAAATGGGGTTGACCTCTGTAGCTGGGGAACTTTCTCCCGTTAGCAGCCCACGTCCAATGGGGCCTCCCATATTTGTTGACGAGTTCCTGTAAGGAGGTTTAAGATGGCCCGTGGGCTTCTGACTGTTGCTAGGGTGTGGTTTTTAGCAAAGAACTGTTCCTTACATTAGGTCTTTGGGCTGGACAGGATCTCAGATCTTTGTTGCTAAGAACATCCTCTTCCTTAGCAACTGGGGCACAACCTCAGAACCTGGTCACCAAGAAGATTCTCCCTCTTAGCAACAGGAGTTTTAAAGGAGCAGAGCCATGTTCCCAGGAGAGAAAAAGCCTGTTGGTGGAATTTGAGACGCAGAAGGTGGCGGAATGAAGCGTACCTGGGCAGAGCCGAAATACCACAGGGCCTGGACGTCCTGGTGCAAGGCCAGGCAGCGGGTCAGGTGGTCCCGGTCTCCTGTCACCACGTTCACCAGGCCCGCCGGCAACAAGGTGATCATGTCCTAGAGGACAGAGGGAATGGGTGACTCGGGGTTGGGAGGGAAGGAGTCTGAGACCCCCGAGGGCAGTGGGGGTAGGCAACTGAGTGAGCATGGGTCTCCGGGCAGGAATGGAACTAGGGTCACGGTGAAGGCTTGTGGTATGCAGAAAAGGGTCGCTGGGTCTAGAGGAGTGAAGGCTTGGATGCAGGGACTGGGGTTACCATGGTTACTGAGGGTGTAGAGTGAAAGCCAAGCTTGGGGCACTTGGCATCACTGTGTTGTCCAAAGGGCTACTGGGAGCAGGAGCAGGCGGGCAGGAAGGTGGGTGACTATACCTGGCACACATCCAAGGCAGGGATGGGACAAGCCCTGCTGGGCACCAAGACCACAGTGTTGCCATAGGCCAGGGCGGGGGCCAGCAGGGACACAAAGGCAAGCAAGGGCCACTCATCCGGGCATATGATAGCCAGCACCCCCAGTGGCTCACGAAGCCGGAGCACGGGGCCTCTCAGCTTGGCTGCCTATAGGAGACAGGCGGGAGGTTTATTAAAGGCAGGACAAGGGAGCCTGACTGTCCTCCCTCAGCCTCCTCCATCACCTGCCCCTTTCCTTCTCATCCCCATCTCGTCCTCTATAACCAGGTAATGCTGCAGAGCCAGACGGTCTGGGTTCAGGTCCCAGCTCCACCACTCACCAGCTGTGTGACCTTGTGTGAGTTCCTTGACTTCTCTGGGCCTTAGTTTCCCATCTCTCCAACAAGGATACTAATACTACCTACCTCAGAGATTTGCCAATAAAATGAGCTAAAGTGTGGAGAGGGTATGGGTTTGCCTTTGTGTGTATGTTTATTTCCTTTTTTCACTTTGTAATCGACATTCACTTAACTGCACGTTTCTAAGGGTATAATCTGATAAGTTTTGAAGGTAAACGCCCACAAAACCACCTACAATCAAGGTAAAGAACTTCCTCTCTCAAATGTCTTTGTGCCCCACTTGTGATTTTAACCTCTGCCCCTACTTGGACCCTCTGTTCTCAGACAGCCGCTTACCTGCTTTCTCTCACTACAATTTGTATCTTCTAGGATTTTCTAGATATGGAATCACTCAGTCTACACTCTTTAAAAAAAAAAAAAATCTGGCTTCTTTCACTCGGCATAGTCATTTTGGGGTTCGTCCACGTTGTGGAATGTTAACCCTGACAGCTGAGCAGGATTCTACCATAAGGACTTTCCATGTTTTGTTTATATATTAACCCACTGAGGAACATCTGGGTTGCTTTGTTTTCTGCTCTTATGAATGACACAGCTATAAACATTTGTATACGTCTTTGCAGGGATATATGCTGTCACTTCTCTAGGATTAAAACCTAGAAATTAAATCTATCTAGGTAAATGTATAGGAAACGTGTCTGGGTTATAGGTTAAGAGTATGTTTAACTTTTTAGGAAACTGCCCAACTGTTTTTCCAGAATGGCTGTCCCATGTACTTTCCCACGGGCAGAGACGAGTTTTGGTCCCTCCACACGCTCACCAACACTTGATATTGTCAGTCTTTCAAATTTCAGACATTCTAATAGGTGCATAACAATATCTTATTGTGGTTTTGATATGTGTTTCTCCACCTTTTCGTGCGCTTCCTGGCCAGCCATAAGCAAACATTTTTTTTTCAAATGCCTGCAGCACCTGGTCATCCCAGGTGGTTTCCCATCCAAGTACTCACCAGGCCCGACCCTGCTTAGCTGCCGAGATCAGACAAGATCGGGCATGTTCAGGGTGGCATGGCCATAGACAAGCAAACATTTTCTGAGCCTTAAATGCTTTGTTCGCTTAGTCTTTCTAACCACTCCTCAAGGTCAATACCATCTGTAAGTGTAACTACATAATGGCCTATCTCTTATGGGGGAGACCCAGGTCCAATGACTTGCTCTCTTCCCAGCGTCTTTCTATTACCTCTATCTGAGTGCTCCTGCGCAATCCCCTTAGTCACTGAATCCTCACTTTCCTCAGTGAACCCCCACAATTCATACCAGCCCAGTATCTGTATTGGGTTGGCTGTTACGTATACAAATGAAACAAAAGTTACATTATATAACACTTTGTGCCATGCACCCTATATTTCCTATCCTATTCTTTTTTTTTATTTTTTTTTAAATCATGGCTACAACCTACTAAATTGATTTTATGGCCCAGCATTAGGTTTCTAATGACAGTCTGAAACACGACTCTGCGGGGTGGGCCACAGGCCCATTATACAGATGAGGAAATCGAGGTGCAGAGGTAAGACCACTCGCTGAGGACCATGAAGCCTCGGCCCAAGTCTGGCTCACTGCAGAGCCTTTGCTCTGACCTGCTCCAGACTGCCTGCCTGGCCCACACAGCCTTCTTACCTGCGGGGAGGGCCCCTGGGCCTGGGCACGGGACCCCCATGCCCTGAGCCGCCTCACGCTCAGCTCCACCTCTGCCTTGGCGGCCTTGAACTCCACTCCGTGCCTCTCTAGCCTCGAGGTCAGGGCAGGCTCCCGGCGCTCCAGGGCAGCAGCAAGAGCCCACAGCAGGGCTGCTCGGGCCCCTGGTGACTGGCCCACCCAGCTATGGGTGAGCAGCGCACGTTAGGGGCTGGTACCCTGGTCTTGGCTCTGCCCAGATGCTCCTCTGTGCACAGCCCCTTTTCAGGGATCTGGGCCCCATGGCGCATCTGCCCGGGAAGGATAGTGAGGAGTCTGGACCCCGATCCCATCACCCCCAGGAGCTCATACTCCACAACCCACTGGCCCTCGGGGTCCAGACCCCGTAACCCATCAGTCCTTGGGAGTCCCAGACCACTCACTGCTGCCCCACAATCCCTGGCTTTTCTCCTATGACACCCCCTTACCCAGGGGCAGCCTGGTGAGCAGCCTCCACAGCATCTCGGATATCCTTAGCTCCACACTCAGCCACGTAGCCATGGAGACCGCCACGGGAATCCTGGATGGGCCTGGAACTCCGGGCGCCAGGAGCCTGGAAACGGCCCCTGACGAAGAGCCCGTAGGGGGCTGCTGGGCTGGAGAAGGGTGAGGCATGAAGGTGGGTCCCAGGGCCAAAGCTCAAAGCCCATGTGCCACTCTGTCAGATGGACTGTTCTAGCTCCCATGAGCCTCTGGGGGACTCAAAATTCCTGGTCCCCTGAGTCTCTGGGAGAACATAGACCTTCATGTAGCAGAACTAAGGGTCTCATCAGGCCTGGGCGGTGGGTGTAAGGCCATAAGACCCAGAATGCAATTCTCAGCAGGAGTTGGGACCCCTCTATGGCTCTAAGGACCTCTCTTCAGTTCATGGGAAAGCCCAGCTCAACTTCCCTGAGAGATTCTGGGAGCTGCAGCTGCTGAAGGAGCTCACCTGGGCCCTGTCTCAGGCCCAGCTGGTAGGGTCGAGGGGACGGCAAGGCCAAAAGTGTCATAATTCAGATTCTCACAGAAGTAAGGCATCCGGGCAGGGGTCCTCAAGGGCTGCAGATACTCATACATACCCTATAAGAGGAACAGTGTCAAGAGAATGCCAAGTGGGCACGAGGTCAACGAAGGGGCGGTGACGATGGTGGGTGGGGGGAGGGGTGACTCACATCTAGGCCCCCGTGCCAGGATGACCCACTCTCCTTGCAGCCACCTGTGGGCACTGCGGGGTCCCTGAGGCCGTGGGCGTTGATCCAGACTGTGCCCATCCAGAGCCTATGGGCAGAGAGGAAGATATGAGAGAAAAAAACAGGAAGTTGATGGGGGCGGTGTCAGAGAGACTGCGAGGAGAGAGACCCACAGAAGTGGGGAGACACCTCGACCAAGCCTGGGCCAGGACGACAGGCGGCCTCCCGCGCGCCCTAGGGGCGCTGGCTGACCTGTAGCCCAGCTCCAGCGCCTGTCCCAGCCTCTCGCTCCACACGCTGGCGCTCCCTCCGCGGGGCGTCCCGTTGGCCATGGCCAGTGCCTCTGTGGCTGTGCGGAATGGGGAGGCGACAACCAGGGGCCACGGCACCTGGAAGGGTGACAAGGGTGCTCCACCATTACCAGACCTGCCTCCGGACCCCCAATCCAGGCCAGGTGGTCACCCAGGGACCTCTGCTCGCAGGGTGCTGCCCACATCCGGTGCAGATGGACGGATGGAATAGGACATCTGGGATGGGAAGGGCTCACCTCTGTCTGGGCACAGCGGGAGGCTGGGGGAAGGTCACAGACCAAGGTTGGCGGAAAGAATGGGCTGATGGAGGACACGTCATCGGCCTGGAACACCTGGGGACAAAGAGAAACAGACTGAGAGGTCCACTTCCAGTTGCCTGCTCCATGAGAGCCCAGGAGTCCAGGGCCCCAGACCACCCTCTCCCAAGCCTGGGGCTCTCCGCTCTGCACCCCCGGCTTACCTGTGCACCCTGGCTTTGGGCCTCAAGCACATAGCGCTGGGCCAGGTCCCACGCAGCAGTCCCTCGGGTCCCCATGTCCACAGACCCGTCCAGCCCTCGGCCACCCCGAAGCCGCCCCATCCGCGCCTGGAGCCGCCTCATCGTGTCATCCCACACAGACTCCTGAATGAGAAGCCTGAGGCCCCCCTGTTAGGAGAAGGTTGTCGGGGTGGGCAAAAATCAGGGCACCTGTGCAGAGGGGGTACAGGTCCCCACAGTGGGCTGAGACTTGGGGACACACATGCAGAGGTCAGAGGAGGGTCGAGGAGAGAAGTGGCCGAGGACCCTGGAGACTCTCCAAGGCCCCGGAGGCCAGGCAGAAGGCGAGGCTGCAGAAAGCTGGTGACTAGAGTGAAGACTGAAGTTGGAAAACGAGGGATGTCAACACTCAGAAAAACGAGGTATCCTAAAGAACAAGTGACACAGGCCCCCAGCCATGCAAGGCCAGGAGAGCCAGGCGCAGAGATGCAAAAACCTAAGTTGAGGGGTCTCACCCACTCCGTGGTACGAAGATGGCTGTGTGGCACAGGGACACCCTGGGCCCCAAGGTCCGGAGACGGACACGCACGGCCCCTGGGACATGAGGGGACATGAGCGCAGTCTCACCGGGCTGCGGTCGGACCAGGCTGCATCCACGACGCCCTCCACAGCCGAGTCCACATCCGCCACCTCCGTCAGCAGCAGCAGGGACTCAGCCCCCAGCGCCAGTCCCAGCTCAGGACCCAGGCCCGCCAGGGTCCGCCGAAGGGCCCGTCCTTCCTGAGGGACGCCCAGTGGGATTCAGCTGGGGGAGGAGCTGTCCTGCCCCCAATCGTATCCTATCCCCCTCCCAGACCTGAGGATACCTCGACAGCTCCGCAAAAGGCCACCTTCTGGACCCCGGGCTGGGAGGCCAGGACAGGCCCCATGGAGGGGTCACCGCTGACCACGTTGAGGATCCCCGGGAATCGGCCCAGCTCCCCTGCCAACTGAGCCAGGAGGAGGGGTGCTGGAGAGGCTAGGGGCACGAGGACCACCACGGTGCAGCCTGGGGAAGGGGGGCAGCTCAAGGATCCAGGGGTCCAGCTCCAGTCCCTCCTCCCCCAGACCTAGTCTGGCCCCCGGCCCATCACTTACCCACAGCCAGGGCGGGGCAAAGCCTCCACATCATCTCAACAAAGGAGAACGTGGGTGGCACGATGAGACCAATGACTCCTGCAAGAACAAATGAGGGGACTGGGACAGGCGCCACTGGGTTACGAGGGGGGTGGGGCCGGGGGCTGGGACTCCCGCTTCTCACCCATGGGCTCCCAGCCCGACAGTGCCTCCTCCTGGGTGTGTGCCTGAGCCGCATGGTACTGGAGCAGCTGCTGGGCCAGTGGGACATCCCTGTCGCGAACCTCGCGAACGGCTCGCCCAGTAACCAGGGATTCCAGGGTCCACAGCAGTCGCTGGTGCTTCTGGATCATCTTGGCCAGTCTGTGCAGAAAGCAAGGGGACGGTCACTTCCCAGTGCCCTCGGCCAGATAAGAGTCCCATACACCTGGACTATGATAAACCACATGAACCCCCAGGGCGTCCCCACCATTTAGCAGGTGGGGAAGGCCCTGAGGCTTATGGGGAATGCACTGAGAAAACCATCTGAGGGAGCCCTATAACTCCCAGGGGCGCTGGGCTTAGCTCTGACCTCGACTACATTCTGAGAAATGGAATCTTGTCTTGAGCTGCCCCAAGAGTGGGCTTTGGGACGCCACCAGCCCACGGAGCAGCTGGGACATGGAGCCCTGAGATAACAGAGGCTTTGTCATTCCTCGTCCCAACGCACAGTGGAAAAAAGGTGTTTTAACCACTAAAGGCCCCTACGCATGCTGGGAACATGAGCCCTAGCTGCCAGTGAATTCAGTGGGATGCTGGGATATGGAGTCTTTGCTCTCAGGTCCTTCCCCGCCACCCCCACCCGGGGTCCACACCTCGGCTGCGTCACCTGGCCAGGTGCTGGGCCCGAGAGGCTCCAGGCAGTCCGCTCCAGCTCTCCAACTCGGTCCTGGCTGCCTCGGCAGCTGCAGCAACATCTTCAGCCTGTGCCTGCAGGCAACTGGCTAGTTTCTCCCCTGGGGAGATGAACGGGGGACCCAGATAGGAAGGGGACAGCCCACCAGAACTGAGAGGGGCTGAGATGTCTGGAGGCTGGGAGCACCCCAGGGCAGTCAAGCTGGTCCCCAGCCCAGTTCTGTTGTCTGACAAATAGGGATAAATTTATTGGTCATTGCTCTGATTGCTTCCCACAGGTAAGGAAGGGGTTTTAGTAGATGGTGGCTTTGAAAAGCGTCTGCAGGGATTGGGACCGTAACTAGAATGGCTGTTAGCAGGAGCCAGAACCTTAGCCTCTTTCCCTCGATGGCCGCTCCCTGCCCTCAAGGCCCTCAGCAAAGGGAATGGGGTGTCTTTGGTGGGCATGGCCAGAGGCAAGGACACCTCCCTCTCCTCCAGTGACCGGGGGACATGTCATACCTGTGACAGGATCCTGGCAAAGCACTGAAGTCCTGTGTTCTGGCTTTAACCACTTTCCACTGACATAGTGACCCAAAAGCCGGTCCTGGGTGTCCAACCAGGCCTAGGGGAGGCAGAGACAATTTGGAAAGGGGTCTGGGAGAAAGCTGGGGCAGCTCAATCCCTACCCAGTGTCTTTTGGGAGGGGGACATCTGCTCCCTCTTTGCCCCACCAGCTATTATTTTTCCTGTATAGGAGGAAAACACATAAACATAAGATACACCTAACATAAATTCACCATTTTAAAATGTATGAGTCAGTGCCATTTAGTATATTTATGATGTTGAGTAACCACCACAAATTCCAGAATATTTTCATCACCCCAAAAGAAAACTCCGTACCCATTAGGCAGTCATTGTCCTTCCCCTGCTCCCCCCAGCCCCTGGCAACCACTAATCTGCTTCCTGGCTTTGTGGATTTGCCTATTCCACACATTTTACATAAATGGAATCCTACAACATGTGACTTTTTATGGCTGGCTTCTTCCCCTTGCCATAATGTTTTCAAAGTTTATCTATGTTGTAGTGAGTGTCAGTGCATCCTTTCTTTTTATGGCTGTATGATGGACCACATTTTGTTTATCTACTCAGCAGCTGATGGGTATTTGGGTATCGTGCTGTTGTGTTTGTGGACAAGCTTTTGTTTGAACACCTGTGGCCCTTGATGGGACCCTGGAAGCAATGCCCATGAGACTGAGTGGCTTCTAAGCCAGGTGGCTCCTATACACCCATCTCTGTAATGGCTCCCCCCCACCTCAGCTGTTGTCACTTGGGGAGCGGGTGTGGAACCCCACTGAAGCGAGTGGAGGGGAGACCCTGGAGCTAGGGGTCACATGGCCTAGGTCTGAATCCCGGCTCCAGTACATACTCATTTGTAACCTTAGCCAACATCTTCTAATACTATGGCCTCTGCTAAGCCATGTTTTAGATGGAGATAATGACCGTCCCTCCTTACTCCACAAGGCTGTGGTGAGGATTAAATGGATCACGCATGCTATATGCTCACAGCAGCACTAAAGACTCTCTATTAATTTTATTGCATCTCACCCTCTGCATTGGCTTCATGTTTTTCTCTGTCTCTGGTTCTGTCTTCCCTAAATTCTCACTAAATCCAAGCAAGACACGCGTCCATTTATTCTTTCTATAAACTCTTAATATCCCCGATGTCAACGTCTCCTGAGTTTTTTGCCAACTGGCCCTTCTCATTTTTTACAATCACTCAGCTGGAAATTCAAAATTCAAACACCCTACACTCAGGAAAAAGACATTTTTGAAACAGTTGAGGAAATATGAATTATGAGCTGAGCAGTAGATACTAAACAATGGCTATTAACGTTGTTGAGAGTGAAAATGGCATGGCGGTTATGACACATAATGACTTATTTTCTGTTAGAAATGAGAATTCAAATATCTATGGGAAAATAAAATGACATCTGGGATTTAAATCAATACAAAAAATAAAACACAAAGATACAAACTTAGACCAAATGTTGACTATTAAAGCTGAGTGATGGGCAAATGGGAATTCATAATATTAAGTACCCTGCGGAATTCTGTAAAAATTTCCCTTCAAAGAACAAAACTCTGAAGTGATGTCCGGGGTCCTGGCAGACATTTGTGTGAGACGAGGGCCCGGAAGAGACCAGGAACTTGCTACTTGTCTAATACGACCATCGCTGACGGATCCAGATGATTTTTGTCAAGGAATGTGGGCCAAGGATTGCCAAATTTTAAGATTTTATTTTCAAGAGATGCTGGAATCCGGGATGTTTACATGTAATTAGTTGTCCATGAATTCACATTTTAACAAATAAAGTTTAGGCCAAAGAAAACATGTTTGTTGGCCAAGTCTGGCCCACAGACCATAAGGTTGAGACCTGCGCTTAGGGAGCGGTGGGGTGACCACGGGCTCTGGAGTCTCAACTTCCCTCTTTTAAGCTGTGTCAACTGTGCGCAAATTACTTCTTCAAGCCTCTGTGTACTATCACTAAAATAATGACAATAATCACCCCTCACAGCCGTTAAGGGATTTCAATGTTCTCATGCTGAGCACAGAAAACGGGATATAGAAAACATCCAATAAATTTGTATCACATTATTGCTATTTCATGATATTCCACCTCTAATCAACTTCTGCCTGTGAGGATTCTCTGTATATTGTCCCAAGTCCTCTTATCCAAGTCTCTACACTATATTTCTAAATAATCTTGTCATTCTTACAGCTCAGCTATCTTTCTACATTGGTGACTCCCAGGTCCCAGCTTCCAGACCTGAGTTGCAAAGTAAGACTTGACTCCTGCACACAGCCCATGCCTGTCCCCAGGTCCCTCACACTCTGGCCATGTTATGACCAAGCTCGGTGTCTTTCCCCATCAACCTGCTCCTCCAGGGTTCACCACGGAGGGGGAAGGAGAGGCAGCCGCCCAGTCACAGGGCCAGACCCCATTGTCCTTGCCCTCTCAATCCCCCAAACCCTGTTCCTCCTGCATCTCTGCCTCATCCCCTCCTCTCCACGTCCACAGGCCACGCAAGCTCTGCTCCCATCTTCTTCCACTTGGACTATTATTCTAGCCCCATCCCCCAGCCCCAAGAGAAGCCCGAGCTTCTCACACTTGGGTGCTAGAGGACCCTGCATATCACCATAGCCCCGTAGGGGAATTCTGAGGGGCCTGGGTAATTACAGAAATTCTGAGGAACCTTAGTTGGCTATAAGAACCCTCAAAACGTTCTGGAAGACCCTGAGGGATCGCGGGGGTCCTAGAGAAGTTCTGAAGAATATAGAGTGCTAACGGGAGCCTCATCAGGATTTTAGGGTGTCCCGAAGGGTCGTGGGAGCCCTATGGCACGTTGAGAGGTAGTGAGGGGTCATGGCGGCCCCACGAGAGTATTCTGAGGGTCTTTGGAGGATCATGGGGGCCTCACGGGAACTCCGAGACCACGGGAGGCTCTGAAGGGGCCCTAGGGAATCACTGGGGTGCCTCCGAGGGTTCTGAGGGATCGAGGAAACGCCACCGTCAGCTCGGACTGTGGAGCGCGAAAATTCCCGGGAATTAGCGGCGCGGACTACAGTGCTGGGAGGGGACAACCGCAAAGGCTCCCGGGAATGTCCGCCAGGGGTAGGACCTACGGGCCGGCAGCAATCACGTGAGCCTACAGGGCCGAGGTCGCGGGGCTGCCGCGGGGGGTCACGGGAGTCCGCGCTGCCTACGGGGCCCGGGGGCTGGGGGAGGGGGGGGTCAACGCCCGCGGGCAGGCCCTCACCAGTGCGCATGCGTGGCTTTCGGGCGCGGGTCCGTAGTCCAGCGTGGAGAAGATCTCTCGGGCGCGGGACTCTGTGCGCGCAGCAGCCATCGCCCGGCCGGACCGCTTTCCACCGACTGCCGGGCACTGCCCCAGGGCGCCGCGAGGTCCGACGGGCGGCACCGCCTCCTCCAGTTCGGAGGGCGGGGCTACGGAAGAGCCCCGCCCACGGGCCTGCGCTGGGGGGAAGGGGGGGACATATTTTGGAGCACGCTTAATTCTCAAAACGGGGGCGGGGCGGGAGAGGAACGAAAATGTGGGTGCCTTGCAAATAGAAGCGCTCCAGATTTAGAAGGCTGGCCGTAAGGGTGTGTCTTCCCGCCACGCTGTTCACAAAAGTGCAGCTTTTGGACCGAAATACATTTACTAGAGAATCGAACCTAGCTCCGGGACGAAACGATGGGCTTTCATTGACTAGAAGGGAGTTTTTTAGTGTAGACAACGAAGTTAAGGCTTTTGTTTGGTTTTGAAATTAAAGTTTTGATACTGTGGCACCCTTTACTGCCCCGTAACATGGGCAGATGTGGTTGTTACGAAGGAGGGGAAGTGTGGCTTTAATCGGCACCGGAAGTGTGTCAATTAGGGCCCACCCTCAGAGTTTAATTTTGATTGGTTGAGTTTGGAGGTTGGGTTTTGATTGGTGGCGTTGGCCAGACTATGATTGGTCGGTAACGGAACGCCGTTGCAGGGCTGATGAATGAGCTTTGGGGTAGTTGGCAGTGTGTCCTATTCAAATCCCAGGTTTCACAGACCGGAACAGTCTGTGTCATTTACACATTTGGCAAGTAGGACGTAGAGAGCACCTAGATATATGGACTCCCAACAGGGTTGACGACCGTATCTGATCTGAGTGGAATTATAGTCTCCGGCCAGATTCTTAGATTTTCCTACAGAAAAGTGGATGTCGAGAGTCGGTTGAGGGCCTGGGAGCAGACCCCAGAGTTCAGATCCCGGCGAAGGTTCCGCCGCGTTGGCGTCGCTGGGGACGCCTAGGTCTCTTCCTCAGGGCCATGGCTGACTCGAAGTTGCTGGTGCCAGAGCTCAACGAGGCAGAGACAATGGGCGCTGAGACGGCGAGTTTCCGGGAACTGCTGCTGCAGGTGCGGGCTGACCGGGACTCCTGGGTCCCTGGGTATTTGGAGATTTTTTTTTTTTTCAGAGATAGGACTGCAGTTCTCAGAATGCACTAGGGAGGCAACAGGCTCTACAGGCATTGTAGTTAGTTAATTTCAGGTTTGCGAGGCTCTGGAATAAATGGGAGTAGTATTGGGGTTGTTCTTTGGGTTTCTCAGCAATGGAAGGGGATATATATATTTCTTATTCTCTGCACAGCTTGTAGACATAAAAATTGCTCAGTAAACGTTTGAGGACTAATGAGGGGTCTGATAGCACAAACGCCAAGCCTGGATATTGTTTTCCTTCATTCAGGTCTCCAAGGAGATCCAGCAAGCCCAGACGAGCAGACCAGAATCAACACAGATTCAACCTCAACCTGGTGAGAATGGCAGAAACCCAAAAATAGAGAAAGAGATCATCCCAGAGAGAGGGGGACATAAGACTGTGGGAAAGGGACACAGAGGGAGGAGGGAGGAGATACAGTAATAGGGTTTAGAGACCTTGGCAGGGGTGAGATCCAAAGATGGGGAGGGAGAGGGAGGAGGGGGAAAAAGACTCCAAGGTAGAGAGTCAGAGGTTCCAGGGGTGGGAGGGGAGCAGATTCAGAAGGTGGCACACTGAGATTGAAAGAGGGGGACAGATCAAAAGGAGGAAAGGGGGGAGATGGGAATCAAGACCTATGTGGAGGCACATCTGGATCGACCCATTTCCACCAGGCTTCTGCATAAAGACCAACTCATACCAAGGGAAGGTTTTCATCAACATCTGTCACTCTCCTTCTATCCCTCCTCCGGCTGACATGACTGAGGATGAGCTGCTTCAGATGCTGGAGGAGGACCAAGCCGCGTTCCGCATCCCCATGAGTCTGGGAGAAGCTCATGCCGAACTGGATGCAAGTTAGTGCTGTCAGAGGACACAGAACTCAGGACCCTAGTCCCCTAAGTCCTCTAGGATCCAAGAGTCCAGGACCCTCCTCCAACAGGGCCTAGAAATCTGGACCCCCGATCTGATACCTTTCCTGGTGGCATATCCGTAGCCTTCTGGGCCTCCGGCACCCTCTACACAGGGCAGTCCTGGTTCTGCCTACCTGGCCAGGCTGGCTCTTTTCCCTGCCTCACTGCAGGGAGGGAAGGCTGGGCATGTGCCTCATTAGCTGGTCTTGTGGCTGCAGTCCCTGGCCAGCCCTCACTCATCCCTGGATTTTCCTCTGCCCTTCTCCCCGTCTGTGTCTCTCTACCTTGTCTCACCTCTGTCTCTGATGCATTTCTGTCTCTGTCTTTATTTTTTCAATTCACACATGTCCCCTGTAGCCTCCTAAGCTTTGCACAGTGCCCTGGGGAATAGGGACTTATCAGACACAGAACCTGCAATTTCAGTATCATGTGGTTCTTGCTGTGCTGGACGGGGCTCTTTGCCCACACGAAGAGGTCTGGAAGGGCTTCCTGTAGGAAGAGGCGCTGGAGATGAAGGAACCGGAGGCATTCATCAGGCCAAGACAGAGAAGAGGGTTCAGGGCAGAGGGGGAAGAGGGGTCCACAGGCCAGAAAGAATGATTGAACTGGGTTGGTCATTAATTGAGAGAGATTGGGAGAAATTACAGGGACGAGGGTGGTATAGAAGTGAGCGTCTTTCTCTCCAGGTGGGAGGGGCAGACCATGCAGGGCCTCCAGCACTAGGCTGAAGGACTCAGGCCTATCCCTGGTGGTGCTCGGGAGCCATAGGTCGGCTGTGAGCAGGGGAGGGGCAGGGACAGCGCTGGGACGCGGCAGGGAAGGACAAGAGGGAAAAAGACGAGGCTGGCATGCGTCCAGACTGGCCAGCGCATGTCTTGAGTTCTCACTTCCCAGTCTCTGCGTCTCTGATTCTTGTGGTTGCTCTCTTTCATTGTTTTTCCTTTGCCTGTGTCTGGGTGGTGGGCTTACCCCGGAAAGCTGGGGACCACACCCCCTTTGTCTCCCCACAGAAGGCCAGGGTTGTACCGCCTACGACGTAGCAGTCAACAGCGACTTCTATCGAAGGATGCAGGTTGGAGTCGGGGCTGCGGTGAGGCCTGGGCAGGGGCCTCTCCCTCCACCCCCAAGCCCTCTCTCATCCCTTCTCCCCCTCTCTCTCCTAGAACAGCGATTTCCTGCGAGAGCTTGTGATCACCATCGCCAGGGAAGGCCTTGAGGACAAATATAGCCTGCACTTGAATCCAGGTGAGGGACGCCATCTGCGCCACCAGGAGGAAGGGATCCTGGAGCGGCTTGGGGACAGCCCTTGCGAGAGATGGGCCTAGCATGGGCCGGGGTTTTCTCAGCCTCTTGGCTTCTGATTCCAGGGAGAGGTTTCTCAAGGTGGGCTGGGGTGGCGGGGAGCGTTAAGGGCGGAGTCAGAAGCAGGATTCAGGTTTTATTGGCGAATACCCGGCGAAGGGCGGGGTTAAGGTGGGTGGGCTTGAAGCTTGGGGGTGTGGCCGACACCCTTGCTTACCTCGCCCCTCTCCCCAAGCTCTTGTTGGGCAAGACCGCCCTAACAGCAAAGGGTTCCTTCATCCATGTAACCTTTGACTGCGTCCCTCCCTGCAGAGTGGCGCATACTGAAAAACCGGCCTTTTCTGGGCTCCATCTCCCAGCAAAATATCCGCTTCAAGCAGCGACCTCGGATCCAGGAGCTGGGGAACCTGTACACGGCGGACTCCCCGAGCCCTGAGGAAGGGTGAGCTTTCGATGTGTTCCTTCTCTCATGTCTCCCCAACTGCTCCTTAGGACCCTCCCTCATATGGAGGTTGTGGGGCTCTGGGAACCCAAAATGGGGAGAAGCAGAACTCCTGTGGGGAAGGCCACCCGAGGCAGCAGGGCTGGTGGAAGCAAGTAAGGGAGGGAACCACATGCCAGGCAGAGGGGACAGCCTGCCAAGATCTGGAGGCTCTCTCAGTTCTGGGTCTTGTTCCTCCCCAGCCCTGAGAAGCCTCACCTGAACATTTGGCTGGAGGCCCCTGACCTCCTCTTGGCTGAAATCGACCTCCCCAAACTGGTGAGTGCTCCCTCAACCAGAGCTGGAGAGTGAGGTCTGGAGAGGTCAGATCTTCGAGGAAAAGTGAAGTGGGCTTGTTGCCAGACCTGTGTGAGCCTGCTTAGTGCTGCCTCTCTGAGTGCAGCTGCCTCCCCTGGCCCCTGGAGCTCTCAGGCCCACTTCCAGTGCTGTCTCAAGGATGCCCAGGCATTGTAAGTGATCAGTCACTTACAATCTCCGCGGATTAAATATGATACCCAGCACTCGACTTCTCTCCCTGGTCTTACTTACCATCCTGTGGCCGGGAAGGGATGCATTGGCTGATTCATTCCACTGCATCCCCAGGATGGAGCTCAGGGGCTGTTGCTGGAGATTGGAGAGAACCATCTGGTGATGGGGGGCTCCCAGCATCTATACCATCTGGATGCCTACATCCCCCTGCGGATCAAGTCTGATGAGAGCAGTGCGGCCTTCCATCGGAAGAGAAGGGTACCTGGTGCAGGGTACCGGTGGTGCCAGGAAGTGGGACTCTGACTCCTGCGTGTGAGGAAGGGAGGGGCTGGGAGCTGGACTCTTGGGTCCTGACTCTTTCTTCTTTTTTCCCTCTCCCTCTCTCCTTAGCAGTTGATGGTGGCAATGCCCCTTATGTCGGCGCCTTCTTGACCCAGTGGCTTCCAAGTGGGAGAAGAGGTGGGCGTCTTCTCTGAAGCTGAAATAAAAGATTTTTGCCCTTGTTCTGTGTCTGGCTAGGAATACATGGAGAGTGGACTGTAGCCCTGGAGTCCCCTAGGGGTGACAAGCCCAGTTCAGGCCTTGTCCTCTCCCCCAGGATCTTCTCTCCCACATCCTGACCTCTAGTCTCCCTCATGAGTCTCTGTGTGGTCCTAGAGCTGACTGTCTCCTGTTCACAGCCCTTCCCGCAGCTCCCCCAGAAAGGCCAAGCTCCTCAGCCGGGCACTCCAGACTCTGTGGTCTGACCTTCCTGCATCATTTCGGCCTTTTCTTCCCCCTCCCTAAGTTAGTCACACTAAAAAGTGTCCTGAGTACCCCTTCTCTTAGTGTCCACTGTTCCTTCCACTTAGTACCCACTTCTCCAGCACTTCTCCAGGAAATTTCTAATTGCCTCACCCTCATGGGGGACATTTCCTGAGCTGTTTGGTGACCGGATCCATACTATCATCTCTAGCTTCTCCTACCTCTTTGTCTCCTGACAAACTTGACGCCAAATCTTACTACTTCCTTCTCTGCAAGCACTGTTTCTTCTGAGGCAGATAAACAGCCCTGTTCTTACCAGCTACCATCCTTACCCCCTCACACACCCTTTCTTGAGCTTTCCTGGAAAGCTTTTCAACTTTTAAGCTCTCTCTGATCTACCCTGGCTGAGTTAGAATCCTCCTCTAGGGGTCCCCATTACCCAATGTTACCCTCAGCTATGTCCTCTATGGTGTGACAATGCCTGACACCTAGTAGGAACTCAAAATTTGTCAAATTAATGAATGATTGCCAACACTCTTTCCTTTCATAGCGAGTCCCAGGAGGATAAGTAAATGGAGGAGTCTCAGTGGTAAATTAGAAGAACAGCAAGGAGGCCAATGCGATTGGGGGTGCAGGGGAGAGTAGATGGTGAGAAGGGGAAAAAGTCGGGGTATAACAAGGAGGAGGATCTGTCCGGCATCTGAAGGAGCGAACGTGGGCTCCATGTCCACCAGAGGGCGAAACGCAACCTCGGCCCATTGTCTCAGAACTACCACTCCCAGTGGTCCTCGGCGTATACAGCCCTTCCAAAGCAAGCGGAGAAGTCCAGCGGTCGCTGGGACTTGTAGTTCTCAGAGGGACCCTCCTTAGAAGGTTGAAGAACTCATCCTCGGGTCCCGAAAAAGTGTGGGGCTGGGTCCTTCCTGCCTTCCACGGTCTCCATGGTGATGGTTCCGGCGAAGGCACGAGATTCGGCAGCGTCCAGGCCTCCTTCCTATTCCCTCCTCTTCACCATCTGCTCCACCTTCACACCTGGCCGCGAGCCGCGACCGCCGCCTCCGCACCCAGGCGGGGAATTCTGCCGCCACACGGTGGCGCGCCTGCATGGCTCTGCGGGCTCCTACGCCCTCAGACCCAGCGTTCCCGCCCCAAGCCCCCTCCTCCCTGGAGACCCGGGGGTTTCTCAAACACAGGCAAAATTGTGAGACCCAGAGACCCAGAGAGGCAAAGCTAGGCGAGAGGCTGCGGCGGGCAGTGGCGGGGGCCACCCTCCACGCCGGCGGTTCCTCCCACCCCCTGGCAGTCCTGTGCCACGGCATGAAAATTTAATCTCGAATGCATTTGTGGCCCGACGCAGGGAAGAGGTTGAGAAGGGAGCGCCCTCCTGGGGACTGGATCTGGAGGTGAACTCAGAGTGAGCAGAGATGCTGGTCTGGAGAAAGGAGCGGGGAAGACCTAGGAAAAGTCCACGTTCAACTCCAGAGGGGCGGGGGTGGAATTAGGGGGTGGAATAAGAACTAGGGCGGGGACAGATCCCAGCAGGAAGGGACAGAACTCAGTCGGTGGAATAAAACTCAGAGGGTGGGGACAGGACTTAGAAGGTGGACAGATTCCAGGGTGGGTCGCCACTGGAGACTGGGGGGCAGTATTACTGTTGGGGATGGAACTCAGACGGGAAGGGAATCGGGGATGAAGGAACTGGAAGAGGGGTGTGCCCCGAGGGAGAAAGAGAACTAAAGGGGGATGGAATTCAAAAGGGGAAAGATGGAAACAAGTAGATAGAAGTCAAAGGGGAAGAAACTGGTTCGAGGGAGAACTAGAAGAGACAATTAGGGGTTGGAATTCAAGGGGAAAGAATTCCTTTGGATAAGAAAAGAACCTTCTGAATGAGAAAGTCGGAACAGGGGATGACGAGGGATGGGGATGGAATCCGGGGCACGGGATGTAGAACCGGACGACACAGACATTAGGAGGGATAAGATAAGCCTACGAGGATGACATTCAGAAGGAAACTCAGGGGAAGCTGGAACCGAAGGGAGAGAAAATGCCAGTATGAAATGAAGGGAACTAGCGTGGGGGAGACAAATCTCAGATGGGGAAAAGAACTCGGGAGGAGAGAAAATCTGGGGTAGATGGAGTTGGGAGAAGGGGATGGAACACAGGAGGAGAAACTCCGGGAAGGGACTGAATCAGGGCGACGCGACTGCGAGGAGAGAATTCAGAGCTGGGAGGCGTGATCTAGGGCTGGAAGGGCGGGGACAGGACCGCCAGGGCGGGGCTGCTGAAAGAGGCGTGGTCTAGCAGGATGGGCGTGGCCGCAACCCGCCCCGCCCCTGACGCTGAGTCCAGTGACAATCTCTAGGTAGCCCGTACTCGCAGCCTCTTTCCCCCCCGAGCGGAGCTGCGGGGCCGGACGGGCCGGGGCGGACCCCGGGAACCCGGACGCGGCCACCCGAGCCCGCGGGCGGGGGGATCGGCGGGGGGCACCGGCAGCAGGGTCAGCCACCATGGAGTTCCGCCAGGAGGAGTTTCGGAAGCTAGCGGGTCGCACGCTTGGGAGGCTGCACCGGTGAGCGTGGTGGGGGTCTTGGGGGGAGAAGAGCACAAGGGTCGGAGGAGGACGCTTACTCCCACCTGGGCGCGGACAGACAAGTGGACGGACGGGCATTACCCGTGGATGGGGATCACCCCTATCTGTCCAGTTTTCTATCTCTGCCTCCGACGGCCCCATGTGGTCCATCATCTCTTTGATCTTTCTTCGCCTCACACCACTCCGGGCTCTACCCTTTTCTCTGGGACTGTATGCCCCCTCTCTCTGGGTCTCTGATCCCATGCCCCATGTCTGGCTGTTCACCTATCTTCCCTCTGCCTCCTTTCTCCGGACCTCTGTTCCCCTCTCTCTGGGTCTCTAGTCCCCTTTATCTCTGAGTCTCTGTCCCCCTCTCTGAGTCTCTGGCCATTGCTCTCCCTAGGTCTCTATAAGCCTCTTTTGGGGTCCCTGTTCCTCTCTCCCTGGGTCTCCGACTCTCTCCTTTTGGATCTCTGTCTCCTCTGTTTGGGTTTTTATCCCCCAGCCCTGGGTCTCTCCATCACTGTATCTTTCTCTCAGTTTCAGTCGCTTGGAGCGTTTAATCTGAAGCTAAAGCGGATTGGGGCTCATGGTCCTTGTCCTTGAGGAGAGTTAAGCTGGGAGGAAGAAGCCATGATGTCCTGGGTCTCTGAGGGGAGAAGGGAGTTGCGGACCAAAAATCAGGCCTCTGAAAGGATACCCGCTAGAGCTAAGAGGGACTTGCAGCGAGGGAGATGACTCCAGTGACCTGGGTGTCCCCAGGGCAATCTGGACACCTCCCTCTTGTCTTTCAGCCCCAATCCCAGCCTTGGCTCCAAGTCAGAGAAATTACTCAGCTGTGGAGAGCCTAAAAATATCTGTGCGGGAGGATTTCTAGCCTGATCTGTCCCTACCGCCTTTCCCTCAGACCTGTCCCAGTTGCCCACAGCCCTGACCCCACCTTTAGTTGACCCTCCATCCATCCCACAAGGCCATGCGGGTCCTTCTCCACATCTAACACTAGTCCTCCTTGCTGCAGATCACCTTCTAGCTCCAAAGTCACCCCACCCTCTAGAAACATGGAAGGTAGGACTAAGGCTGGACAGAGGGAGGGAGCAGGAGGATGGTGCAGGGAGGGGGAGGGGGTGGTGACGCTGAGATAACCTCACCCCTGCTTTTCCCAATCTCCCAGCCCCTCCCCACCCTTTTTCTCGCCTCCTTCCACGAGTTTCTCAAAATACATCAGTGCGAAGTCAGGAGAAGGGAGAGACGTGCGGATGAAGCAGGCTGGGGTGGGGGGTGGCAAGGGAGGGATGTGTTCCTGAGGCCCCCTTCCTCAGTCTCTGCTTCTGAGCTTCTCTGTGTCTGGGTTTCTTGCGGTCTGTCTCTGACTCTCACCTTTCCAAGCTGCCTCGCAGGCCCCTAGAGACCCCAGAGCTCTAGCCAGGACAGTCACCTAACACTCTGAGCTGAGAAGACATTTGCATCTGAATCATGAGGTTCACTGTGATGGTTGGGGGGAGGTGGGATACCCTGTATTGGACACATCACCCTGATTCTATTTATTTCTCTACACAAAGCTGGGGAAACTGAGACTCAGTTCGAGAAGGGGGAGAAATCAGTAGGTGGGTGAGTGCCAGCACCATCTTTGAAACCCAAGTCAGCCCCTTCGCAAGCCTGTGATGGAGGCTGCAGATTTTCCTCAAGATGAATGATGCTAGAGAGGGTGGAGAACTCCCTTAGACCAGGAAACAGACGGTAAACCAGGTGACTTGGGACAAGGACATAGGGAAGAGGAGTGCAGGAGACACAAGGAGCCAAAGTGTCTCCTTTCTGAGAGCCAGGCCTTGGGCAAGGTAATACTGGGGCCAGGAGGTCATCAACGCTGTTCTTTTGAGTGACCTTAGATATGCTACTTTCACTCCCTGACCTCAGTTTCCTTAGTTGTACAATGGGGAGAGAAAGAGAGAAGCAAGGGTCATATGGAGACAGTGACGTGGGGGACAGAGAACTGGAGGGAAGCAGAGATCCAGAGATACCTGCCTTCTAAATCCTGCTTTTCATCATCACCAGGTCTCCAGACCTGAGCTCCAGGCATCCTGGAGGGGGAGTTTCTCCCCCTTGTTCTTGTCCTCTGAAAAGTATTGGGGGGCACCATCATCTCTGCTGCTGTGGTTCTCTCATCCTGAAATTATCAGTATCTCTTTGCAGTCCCTCTTTGTAACTACTACTCTTGCTCCCATTTCACAGACGTGGGATGCTGAGACTCTTCTCATTTAGAAAGCCTTGAGCAGAAATCTGACATGTCTAATAGTAACAATAAATATCAAATTTTAGGGGCTGCAATCACATTTTGAGTTTCAGGATCAAATAGCATCTGATATCAACCCAGGCCAAAGTCTAATTTCATTGGCTGACATGTTCTGATGGGAGGGGACTGTCATTCTGGGGGGGCTTCTATCCCCTCCCCCTGCTCTCTGAATGCCCCCCCCAGGGTCTCATTCTTCATGCCCCCCTGGATTCTGTGCAGCTCCCAGTCTCTTTCTCTCCCACCCTCTGTTTCTTAACATTCCTTCCCCTTTCTTTTTAAGTTCTAGCATGGGGAGGGTGGCTGTGTTCTCTCATCTCTTCCACTGCCTCCCCACCCCCTCCCTGGCCGTCTGGCTGTTCTTTCCTCCCCCGTCCCAGGCTCCCTCGCCTCCATCTGTTCTAGCCCCTTCCTGGGCTCCAGCCCGATCCTCTGGCTGCTTACGCGCCTCAGAGAGGAGCCACACCTCACAAATCATGTCCCAGCCTGTCCCTTTGTAGCCTTCTCGTCCCTCTATCTTTCTCTCAGTGCTCTGGATCTCCTCATGTCCTCTCTCCTGGGTTTCTGTCCCCTGTCTCTGGGTCTCTGTTTCTCTGTTCTGTCCCCCCTTCTCATGAGGTGTCTGTTCTTCTCTTATTCTCTCCTTGCCTCTCTACGTCTTTGGGTCTCTCTTTCCTTCTCTCCCTGGGTCTCTGTCCCCATCACTAGGAATCTCTCCTTTCTGTGTCTCTGACCCCCCATCTCAGCCTCTGCCCCCTCCTTTTGGGTCTTTCCACACCTGTCTCGGGACACCTCTCTCTCCCTGCAGCTTCTCCCTGGGTCTGAAGCAGCTCTCTGAGTGCCCTATCCATCATCACAGAGTCAATCCCTGATCCAGAAAGGTGGGGGCGAGAGCCTTACTGGGGACGGAGCCAATCCCCCTCCCAAGGCCATCTGTCCCTTGTCAGGACACTACCCGCCACTCTCCCTCCCTATCCCCTAGGCTGACAGCCTGACCTCCGAGGTTCCCCTGGGATGTCGGATTAGGCTGCTGGATTCCAGGGCCCTGGGCATGTCCCCACCCCCACATCCCTAGGAATGGGCTTCTGGTGGCTGAATGGAATTAGCTGAATGTCAGCTCCACACCTGGGGCCTGGAAGTGGGGAAGGGCATGCCTCGTGGGGCCAGGGGAGCAGGGGGGTCGGTATATATAGCAGACGTGGCTGAGAAGCATCTGTTCTTTCAACACCTTTGCTGAAGCATCTCCTTAGCGCCTTTTGCTTTCTCGAATAGACTCATATCTGGCAGAGGGGGCTGGAAAGTCCCTGGGCCTTGGGCTGTGGGAACTGGGGGCACAGGCTCTTGGATTACAAAGGATAGTCTGGGGTCTAAAACTCCTGAATCTAGAGATGACAGGGCTGGGGAGAAGGGAACTAAAGACCTCAACGGAGGCCGGGGGTGTAGAATTCCTCGTCTGAGAAAGATGCGGACGGGGGTCCAGATTCCTGGATCCTGGGGGGACAAGGGGCTGGTGTCCTGGGGAAGGAAGGAGGGAGTGCCAGCCTAGTAGAATCCTGGGTCTTTTTCAAGCAGGATGTATTTATTGCCCTGGACTTCTGTGTCACAGGGAGGAGGGACTAGGCCCCTGGACCACCCAATCTTTGACTCTTGCTGCCCTGCAGCCTTCTGGAGAAGCGGCAGGAGGGTGCGGAAACGCTGGAGCTGAGTGCTGACGGGCGCCCGGTCACGACGCAGACCCGGGAACCGCCGATAGTGGACTGCACCTGCTTTGGCCTCCCTCGCCGCTACATTATCGCCATCATGAGCGGTCTGGGCTTCTGCATCAGCTTCGGCATCCGCTGCAACCTGGGCGTGGCCATCGTTTCCATGGTCAACAACAGCACTACCCACCGCGGGGGCCACGTAGTGGTGCAGGTAGCTCAGGGCGGAAGCCGCCGGACTGCCCCGCCCATGATGACGTCACCCTCTCCCAGGCTCAGCCCACGCCCGTCTGTACCGCCCCCTCGCCTCTGACCTCGCCCCCGGAATCTCCCTCTCCTAAGCCCCGCCCTGCTGTAAATTAAGCTCTCTCCTTTTAGTTTTGCGTTCCTGGTTTCAAAATGTAGACCCTGCCCTCGCGGTCAGATTCCCTTTGCGTTATCCCTTCTCCACTGTGGGCCACCTAGCAACTTCGCTCCACCTGTGTCTTACACCGGTCCCGTGTCACATCTATTTTATCCCAGTCTCAGCGGGTTCCTCCCTAAATTTTCTTTCGTTATGCAAATATCAATAGTCTTTTTTTATTGCTATTGTTCTAACATTTCAGATACACTGGAAAGAGTGTCTTGTAATTCATTTTTTGACCTTAAAGATTGTTTTAAATTAGTTCCAGATGTACAGCATAGTGATTGGACATTTATATAATTTACGAGGTGATTCTCCTGATTAGTCTAGTACCCACCTGGCACTATACATAGTTACTACAGTATCACTGACTATACTCCCTGTTCATCCCTGAATTTTGATTCTGGCTTTTCTGGAATTCTGCTGCCGCTAACTCCCGCTTCCTCTGCTCTGGCCATTTACCTCAAGCCCCGCGACATGTCAGACTTTCTCCCTATTTTAATTTTAGTGTAGGCCGTAACTTTGTCTCTGGGAAAAAATTTCTGATTATGGCTGTGGCCTACTCCGTGCCTTGCTTCCTTCCAATCAGGCCCACCCCTTTGTCTACTTTTTGTCCCTGACTAGCACCCATCCAGGTCATTCTGCAAACAGTCCCTAAATTGGTTGAAGCAGAGAAAGAATTCCCACCCACACCCGTATATGGGCCCCGGGGCATTCAGAGAGGGGGCACTGAGGCAAGGAAACAGGGAGAGTGAGAAGCCTAGGCAACAACGGGCCTGGTTGCTAGGGTGGTACTGGCTCTGGCGACCTGCTGCAGAAATCTAGTTCAGCTGGACCGAGGGATTAGCAGGTGTTCAGGCTCAAGAGGGTTTCCCTGTATCTAACTGACCAGAGGACTAAGTCTGTGGGTAGTGACTGGCAGAGGGGCAGAGCCTGAGGCAGGAGGCCCGTTTGATGTGCCTTTTGGCCCACAGAAAGCTCAGTTCAACTGGGATCCAGAGACTGTTGGCCTCATACATGGCTCCTTTTTCTGGGGCTACATTGTCACCCAAATTCCCGGAGGATTTATCTGCCAAAAATTCGCAGCCAACAGGTATAGGGGTGGGGTCTCGAGGTGGGCGGGGCTACGGTTGCTTGGGTAGAGTTAGGGGTGTGGCCTGACATTGGGGGCTGACTCTGGGGAAATGGGAGGGGTTGGGTTCTGGGTCTCAGAGAAAGGTGGGGTTGGTGATTGGGGAGGGTAGGAGTCGCAGAGAAGGTGGAGTCGGAGATCCTGGGGAATCGGCTTCTGCTGTGGGTGAAAAGAGCAGAATCCACGGCGGAACAGTTGAACCCTTTCTTCGAACTCTTCCTATCAGGGTTTTCGGCTTTGCTATTGTGGCTACGTCCACTCTAAACATGCTGATCCCCTCGGCTGCCCGTGTCCACTATGGCTGTGTCATCTTCGTGAGGATCCTGCAGGGGTTGGTAGAGGTAAAGCGCTGCCCCATCCGACCCCGCCCCCTTCTGGCCCCGCCTCTTCTCTTTGACTTTGGTTTTCTTCTCCCTAGGGGGTCACGTACCCCGCTTGCCACGGGATCTGGAGCAAATGGGCCCCACCCTTAGAGCGAAGTCGCCTGGCGACGACAGCCTTTTGCGGTGAGAGGAGGGGCTGGGATCTAGATTTGTGGGTCTGAGAGAGAAGGGGGACCCGGATCGATATATCTGTGCTTGGAGGAGCTTGTACTTGTGTCCCTGAAGGGCGGCGGGGGCTGGGGGTTCGCACTCCTGGATCTGAGGGAAGAAAGGTCTGTTCTCCATCCCGAATCCTCCCCCTTAGGATCCTACGCTGGGGCGGTGGTCGCGATGCCTCTCGCCGGGGTCCTGGTGCAGTACTCAGGATGGAGCTCTGTGTTCTACGTCTACGGTGAGGGGCCCGGACGCCTGGGTCCGGGGGGCGCTGGGGCGGAACGAGACAGGTCGTCACCTCGCTTCCATTCCTCCCCAATCCACCCCCTCCCCAGGCAGCTTCGGGATCTTCTGGTACCTATTCTGGCTGCTTGTCTCCTACGAGTCCCCAGCGCTGCACCCCAGCATTTCGGAGGAGGAGCGCAAGTACATTGAGGAAGCCATCGGCGAGAGCGCCAAACTCATGAACCCCGTCACGGTCCGGAACCAAGCCTGCGGGGCGGGGACTGGGTGGGGCGAGGGGAGATATCCAGGCAGGGAGGCAGGAGAAAAGGGGGCTTCGAACCCGCACAGCGTGTGGGTCGTGGACTCTCGAAGGAGACGGTGGGAAAGCAAAGTGGACGAGTTGGAGGCGGGGTTAAAGCCAGGAGAGTCAGCTACTAACAGCGTAGGGCGGGGGCTCCAGGTGGGCGGAACCACTGGTGGGCGTGGTTAAAACAGAAGCGGGATTGTAGTGTGGGGATTTTGCTTAGATTTTAGGGTGAGCGAGGCTAGATTTAGGGGGTGTAATTGAATGCAGAGAAACTCCTGGGCCTACATTTATGGGTCTCTGAGGGTTATCGTTAGGTCCGGATACGTGCAAACCTGAGGGGCCACTGTAGAGTCAGGACGCCCTGCATCCCTGAGGTGTCACCGTGAGGCTAGGACCCAGGGTCCCCAACGGGGACATAGTCAGGCCGGTTTCCCTGGGGCTCTAGATGTTATCATGAGGTTGGGAGACCTGGGTCTCTGCGGGACTTAAGTGGGGTCTCTGAAGGGACACAGAGTGCCCGGCTCTGGTTCGTCTTAGCGGCTCCACCTCTCGCCACTCACAGAAGTTTAACACACCCTGGAGGCGCTTCTTCACGTCGATGCCAGTCTACGCCATCATCGTGGCCAACTTCTGTCGCAGTTGGACGTTCTACCTGCTCCTTATCTCCCAGCCTGCCTACTTCGAAGAAGTGTTCGGCTTTGAGATCAGCAAGGTTGGGCCCAGGAGGGGAGGGAAGGGGGCGCGGCGTGGTGAGGGGGAAGGAGCCGGGCCTGGGTCCCACGGGCTTGGAACAAGAGACAGGGAGGAGCCGGTGGTGCGCGAACGCGGTGGAGACGCCGGCCGGGAGGTCCCTGAAGCCCCGCCCCTACTCCCACCTGCGCAGGTGGGCCTGGTGTCAGCGTTGCCGCACCTGGTCATGACCATCATCGTGCCCATCGGCGGCCAGATCGCTGATTTCCTTAGGAGCCGCCGTATCATGTCCACCACCAACGTGCGCAAATTGATGAACTGTGGGGGTGAGTGGGGCAAGGCCTAGACCTTGTCTGGGACAGCCTGGGCGGGGCCAGAGCGCGGCGGGGCGGATCCAGGGGGCGGGACCGTGGGAGGATGGGGCGGGGTCAGAGGGCGTGTCAGGGCGAGTCCAAAGAGGTGGCGGGGCCGCAGGGTGAGGCCGGGCCTGGCTGAACCCAACAGAATCTTAGCTGGCCCTCTGAGGCATAGGCGGGGAGTGCGTGTGATGGATTATCGAGGTGGAGCAGAGGCGACACCAGGTTGGGTCTGGAAGGGCGAGGCCTACACAGACTGGGCGGAGAGGACGAGAAGTAGGTGCTGGTTGCCAGTGCTGAACAGGGGCTGCGAGGCGGGGACCGGGTGAGACGAGGGTCTGTCTGGGCGGCGTGCTGTCTAATAAATGAGAACAGAACGAGAGGAGTGAAGGTGCATGCGTGCGTCCTCGGGGCATGACCTAGGCAGGAGATTGGGGAGATCAGGGCGGGCGAGGGCGGAATGGGGCCCAAACAGGGACAGGCGTGGAGCAGACAGAGGGAGTTGGGGCGGGATCAGGTCTGGAGAGGCGGCAAGGGGCGGCCGGCGCTCAGACGAAGCGGCTTCTGCAGGCTTCGGCATGGAAGCCACGCTTCTGTTGGTGGTCGGCTACTCGCACTCCAAGGGCGTGGCCATCTCCTTCCTGGTCCTCGCCGTGGGCTTCAGCGGCTTCGCCATCTCTGGTGAGAAGCGCAAATCTGCAGCTTGGGGGATTCTGGACAGCGCTGTGGGGAACTTCCGGGCTCAGGAAGGGGACCTCCCGGCTTCGCAAAAGGTGGACTAGAAAGAGCAGCGGGGAGAGGGGCGGAAGGAGTACGGGCAAGGGCGTCTCAGAGAAGTCACCGGAGGGAGATTCGGATGTGACTCCACCTGGCTCGCCTCGCCAGGGTTCAACGTGAACCACCTGGACATTGCCCCGCGCTACGCCAGCATCCTCATGGGCATCTCCAACGGCGTGGGCACGCTGTCGGGCATGGTGTGCCCCATCATCGTGGGCGCGATGACCAAGCACAAGGTCGGTTCGCCTGCCCTGACTCGCTCGTGTGCCACATCTGTGCATGGTACCTCCCTGACACGCGTCGCTGTCCCTGTGTCCCCCTCTCTGGGTCTCCCCTACCGCTCTCAGGTTTCCCTGGCTTCCTATCTCACCTCCCCGTTGTTCCCTTACAGACTCGGGAAGAGTGGCAGTACGTGTTCCTAATTGCCTCCTTGGTGCACTATGGGGGTGTCATCTTCTACGGTGTCTTTGCTTCTGGAGAGAAGCAGCCGTGGGCGGAGCCCGAGGAGATGAGTGAAGAGAAGTGTGGCTTTGTTGGCCATGACCAGCTGGCTGGCAGTGATGAAAGTGAAATGGAAGATGAGGATGAGCCTCCTGGGGCACCCCCAGCTCCCCCTCCCTCCTATGGGGCCACACACAGCACAGTTCAGCCCCCAAGACCCCCGCCCCCTGTCCGGGCCTACTGATCATGTGCCTCCCACTGGATGGCAGTTTCCAGGACCTCCATTTCACACATCTCTGGCCTGAATGACAGTGTCAAGGAACCCCAGTCCTCTCTGTCTTGCCTCGGGCCTAAGAAACACTTTCCCTGGTTCCCAGTGCTGTCAGATCCTCTTCCCTTCCCAATTGCCTCTCAGGGGTAGTGAAGCTGCAGACTGGCAGTTTCAAGGATACCCAAATTCTCCTAACAGTTTCCTTCTCCATTTGCTCTGCCTCAGTGGTTTCAAATCTCTCCTTTCAGGGCTCTATTCAAATAGACCTTTCAATCTCTCACTCTCTCTTTAGTGGTTTTGAGGCTCCTCCGTCCTTTCCTTTAACCCCAAGGGCCCTGAGATTACTCAGCTCCCTTTCTCCTTTCCAAAAACTCAAGTCTTTCTCTAGAAGTTTCAAGTCTCTCCTAATTCTGCATTTTCCAGGTTGATTTAACCAATTGCCCATCCCTTCCACTCTAGAGATTGATTCTCACCAGCGTTTCTGAGGGAAAATGGCAGTTTCAAGCTCCCTCCCACCTCTTCACCCCTCCCTCCACCAGCAGATTTGCTGAAGCACCAAATCCCCCAAGACTTTCTTCTTAACTTAGCACAATGTTTAGGGAAAGAACCAAAATGGCGGTTTTATCAATATGCCTCTCTCCACCCCCATGCACTTTTTTTGACGTGGTGTTCAGGTCTAAATAGTGGCTGCTCAAGTTCATCAACTCAATGGTTTGAAGCCACCGCCACTGAACTTTCCCATGGTGGTTTCAAGATGTCCCTCTTCCCACAATTCTTTGCACTTTATTCTCCTGGGTGGTTTCAAGCTACCCTCATTTTCTCAGTGGCCATTTGTTGTGTCCCTCAGAAGCTAAATGACTCAAAATCTGGAATCCTGTCCCCCTCAGGTGCTCCTCTTTCAGTTTAGAATTTGGGATACCTATATAGAAGAAGTCACAGAATCCCAGAAAAGGGAATGGGGCTGGGGAGAGGGATGTTTTTCCCCGGGGCAGGGTTGTGTCTTTGTGTGTCTGTGACTGTAAATCCTGTCCTACCCCACTCCCCATAAAATGCTTTGATGTAAACACCCACTCCTTGTCATTGTGTTATTGGCAGTGGAAGTCCCAGGAGTTCCAGCCCCCTGCCCCCTCCTCCTCCTTCAGACCCCGTATCCTAGGACCCCAGCTCCCCTCCCCCAGGACCCAGGCTGGAGGAGGTGTCTAACAGTGGGAACACGCGATTTATTCGGCCTCAGTTGGTGTTCTCCGCTGGCAGCTAAAATAATCTCTGAGAGTTGGACTCTATCCGGAAGTACCACTAAGCAGCGAAGCTTGTCTGGAGTACGGGACCCCTGGGCTTCTCCACCTGGGGATGGCGCAGGTCCGGCAGGACCGAGCCAGGCTCACAGGAAGTTGTTGGGGAGCTTGGCGGAGGAGAGCGGCTCCAGACGCTGGGGGCGGCCCCCACAGGGCGGTGGGGGCAGCTTGGGCGGCAGCAGGGGTGTGGGCGGCAGCTGCTTGGTGGCGATATGTGACGGGACCCAGGCGTCCGGCGCATAAAAGTAGAGATCGTAGGGCTCCTTCGGGGCGTCCAAATGTACGACTGTGGGAGCAAAGGGGCGAGGTCATCCCCAGGCTGACAAGGGTCCTGTCGCTTCTGCCGCACCGCGGGCCAAAGAGGGGGCGGGTCAGAGGATGCTACAGTTCTTTGGAGCTGGGTTTTCAAATCAAAGGAGGAGTTCCGCGGAATAGATTTGGGGACGAGGCGTCCACACAACAGGGGCGGGTCCTGAAGTGGAGGGGGCAGAGAATACAGGGTACCAGGCAAGGGGAGGGGCGGGGCTCTTAGGGAGCCTGCCGCCAGTCCCAGCTGGGCTAGGGGCTGCACTGGACGTGCGTTCTGAAATTTAAAAGAAAGCTGTTTTTTTTTTTTTTTTTTTTTTTTGCGCGGTATGGGGGGAGGCAGGACTTGACCACGGAGGTGTTAGGGTTTCTGTTGACCTTGGATGGGGGACTCTCGGGGCGCCCCAAAGTGCCAACTGAAACTAGGTTAGGGAAATGTGCTGGCACTCGAGGGCGAGGCGCGGCAAGGGTCGCTCACCTGGCTCATCTCCGTCGTTTGGCAACCGGTGGTGTGCAAAGGGCCGATGTTGACTCGCCCGGCGGTAGAGACACCACAGCAGCAGGAAAATGCTGAGCAGCAGCCCAACCCCAGCGAAGAAGAAGCATAGGGCCCCGCCCACTGCGCCCCGGGGGTGCCCCGCCAGGTTCAAGCCTTAAGGAAGAGGCCAGAGAATGAGCATTCTATCTCTCAGCAAGCTCCCCAACTTAGCCCCGCGTCTTGAGGCCCTCCCCCGCAGACCCAGGAGTCGGGGGCCCAGCGACTCACCGGTCTTCTCCACTCTTTCCACCACGATGATCGTGTTGACTCTCTCACCTCGGCTGCGCCTCTGGGGGCCCCGTGGAGTGGCAGGATCAGGCTGACTGGGGGGCCCTGGAGGAGTGGGAGGGCCCACAATCCGGGCTGAGAGAGGAAGGGCGTCTGGCCCTTTAAGGCTAGAGTTCTGGGAAGTCTTGGGCTCAATGATACCAAGCGCACCTGAGGCGGGAAACTTAAGGAATCCAGCTTGGACGGCCACAAGGGTTTCTGGTTCAATATTCGGGGGCAGCTCGCTTAGGGCGGCAGCTCGGTCCTTGAGGGGTGCAGGCGTTGCTGGGTGAAGATTAGTGGAAATTCCAGGGTCAGAGGCCATGGGGATCTCTGTTGCATCTCGGGAGTGGGTTGGGAATTCTGTTCGCGGGATTTCAGTCGGGCAGGGTTTGTGTGTTACATGAGATTCTGGGTAGGGGTTTTTGGTAGGGTCAGAGTAGAGGGTCTGGGGGAACTCAGAATTTGGAGTCTCAGTGGTGTTGGGCTCATGGGTTTCTGGAGATTCAGGGTGAAGGATATTGGTGGGGTCAGGGTTTGGGGTCTCGACGGCTTCTGCACGTGAGATTTCAGTAGAGTTAAGTTTTGGAATCTCTAGGGATTCTTGGTGTGGAGTCTGGGTAGGGCCAGGGTTGGAGGTCTCAGGAAATTCTGGGTGTGAAGTCTTAGAGGGATTAGGTTTGGGGGTTTCAGGGGATTCTTGGTGTGGAATTTCAGTCGGATTATGTTTGGGGTTCTCAGAAGTTTCTGAATGTGTCATTTGGGAGGGGTTAATTTTTGGAGTCTCCAGGGATTCTGATATTGAAATGTTGACTGAGTTAGTTTTGAGGCTCTTGGGAGACTTTGGGTGTGGGGGTTCTTGGAGGTCAAGATTGGGGGTCTCAGTGAAATTATAAGAGGAGGGCCCTGGAGAAACCGCATGAGGCATCTTGGAGGGCTCAAGAGAAGCAATCCCAGGGGATTCTGGGTTAGGCTGGTCGTGCGTGGAATTTTCTGTAGCATGAGGGGAGGGGTACCCCATCTCAGAAACGTCGGACCCTGCAGGCGGTGAGGCCGAAGGGGCAGCCTTGGAACCAAGCCCAGCGAGGAGGAAGATGAGGAGAAAGAGAATGGGGCTGAAGGATTTCATAGCTCTGGAAGGCGCCTACAGCTGCGAGGGAGTAGGCAGGAAAGGGTTAATGCAGGAAGCCTCCTGAGAGCCCCAGTCCACTCCCAAAGGCCAAGCCCATTCTCAAAGTCCACACCCACTTCTGGAGGCCCAGCCCATGAGTCCCCAGGTAGACCACATCCCCACCCAACTTGCAAGAGGTAAAGGAGAACCCAGTTGCAACTCCCTGAAGGCTGGGGCGGTGGCCACTGTAACTAAGGGACACTGAGGCTCGGGGCTTCTTGGGAGTTGTAGTTAATTTCCTTATCTGTTTCCCCAAGAGGGTCCCGGAAAAATAGTGGAAAAATGACATCTCTCCAAGCTCCCAGACCTCCTTAATTTGGACTTCTGAGGATGTAGACCTCCGAAAGGACACGGGATTCCTTCCTCTTCTAGGGCCCAGGGGACACCTTCACTCGACAGTTGTTTACACTAGAGGAGCTCAGAGGAATGAGTGGGGGCTGAGGGGCCAGAACACCTGGATCGGGGGAGGAGGGAGACTCCTGGGTCCTGGGCAAGAGGCTGCTGGGGGTTTAGACTTCCAGAGGGTGGAGGGCACTGCGGGTCTAAAGTTCTGGTTCTTTAGAGAGGAAAAGCCTGAAGCTTCAGATGCCTAGAATTTTGAGGGAGCCAAGCTTGGGGAGCCAGATTACAGAGGAGAAAGGAAATGGGAGTCCTGAAACCTTGGATCCTGAGTGAGAAAGAGACTTGGAACTCTGAGTCTCGGGTCCTCCAGAGATAGAGTGTCAGGGTCTGGTTTCCTCAGCTTGCAGGAGGAGGGAGCTGTGGGGGACTCAGGTCTCTCTGTTTATTGAGGATGGAGATTAGATTTCAAGGTCTCAGGGGCTGATCTGGGCAGAGATGCCTAGGTCTGTGGTCAGGTGGACGTGGGGTGGGGTGGATACCTGGATGGGACAGGGTCACTTGGGGCCTTGGGTCTCTTACCTGTTCAGTGGAGCCCAAGATAACAGCAGGTGAGTAAGCTAGATGCAGAGATCGGTGAATGCTGCAGAAAGGTTCTGGGTGGAGCTGCAGGAAGTAGGGTCCCAGTGGCGCAGGTGACGCACCTGGCCCCCTCCCTGGGGATCCTGGGAGCTTAGCGACAGGCTTTTAAAGGGACAGAGATAAAAGACATGGTCTATGCAGTGGGGAAGGGAGTTAGGGACTGGATGCTCTGCTGGAGGGATGTGGCCCAACCAAACTCTCTTTCCTTTGAAACTAGAGGCCCGGGCCCTCTGTCCTCTCCTATACCCTGCCCAAGGGTCCAAGTGCCAGGAGTCTTGTCCCTGTACCCTCCATTCCTAGACCCAGAAGCCCAGGCTCTGTTCCCCTCCTCTCTAGGGAACTGTGAGTCCAGCTTCCCATGTCTTCCTAGTCAGAGATCCAGATTGCTACTGCCTTTTGGGACCTCCTAACCTTTGCGTAACTCCCCGGCTGTGTAGAGAGCACCCTCTTAAGAGCCAGGGTGGGTGGGGCTTGGAGCTTATTTTTGCAACATCCCCAAACTCCACCCCGAGAAGGGTTAGACATATCCACAAGATAGATCTGGGTCCTGTCTGTCTCCTCTTCATCATCTCTCTGACTTTCTTGATTTCGCCTGTCACTTTACCTGCCTTCATACCCACCACCACACATACCCTTTGCTTTCACTTGCCCTTCCCCAGTCTCTACCTCACATTCTATCTTTCTGGTTTACTGCCTGCCTGGATTCATCTCTGGGCATCTCTGTCCAGGCTGGCTATCCTTCCATTTCTTTCTGTCCTTTAAGCCTTTCCCCTCATCACTAGCTGGCTCTCTTTGTCAATTTCCTTCCTTTCTCTATTCATTTCGTTTCCTTTCTTTCTTCTTTGGTTGCTCTTTCTTCCTCTCTTTCCTTTACTCTGTCTCTGTCCTCTCAGGGTTACTTCATCTCTTTGTGCCTCTGCTTCTCCCCATCAGTCCCATCTCTGTGGCTTTTCCAGTGTCTCTTTTTCTCTGTTCCTCTGGTTTCTGCTCTGATAGTCCCTCTACCAGTCTCTATTTTTATCCCTCTGACACACCCCGTGTCCACTTCTCCGTCTGTCTGTCTCTCCCCCTCCTGCTTCTTCTCAGGTCCCAGCTCCTGGCCCCAATTAGTTGGTGGCTGCCAAAGCAGCCGCTGGGCTCCCACCCCTCAGCTCATTACTGCTGGCGGCTCCTAATGAGCCTGGGGGGAAGCTGACCCCGCGTCCCCAGCCCCCTGGTCTGCGTCACTGCCCACTGCGGGGGCTGTGGAAGGGATATAAGGGGGCTTGCAGCATCGCAGCAGGAGCCTACTGCGCGGTAGGGGGCCCTGCGAGCTACCAGGGGTGGGTGCACTCTGGGGTCTGGGGTTCTGGGCCAGGACATGGGCCTCACTGAGCCCTTCCCTGTCTCTCCACAGGTAATGGAGACTCGCCGGGTGTCCAGGAGCTCCCGGGTGCGGCTGCTGCTGTTGCTGCTGCTGCTCGTGCCTTGGGGCCTAGGCACTGCTTCAGGCGTCGCCGTACCCCCCACGAGGGTCTTCAGGTACTTCCAATGCCCAGGACTCCCAGGGAAAAGGGGGCACTCAGAGAGGTGGAAAGAGACCCAAAAAAATGGGGGAACAGAGACTGAAAGAGGGGGACAGAGACCCAGAGAAAGGAGGACGGAGGCTAGGGGCGGGGAGAGATGGGGGTGGACGGGGAATCGGCAAGAAACAGAGAAACAAAGAGAGATTCTGAGAGAGGCCTCAAGAGACTCGAAAGGAGTCAAAGCGGAAACGGATTCCTCCCTTGAACACCTATCGTTGGGTTCTGGGGGTGTGCCTGGCCATACTCTGGGGGCGGACCAGTGCGTCAGACTCGGTCTCCGTACTCAGGGAGCTCCGAACGCGAACTGAGAGACCCACACGGAGAAAGAGAGACGAGGACAGAGGGCCCCTCCGCAGACGGTGCAGTCGCAGGGCTTTGAGTTAGAGCACGGGGAGGACAGGCTGTGGTGGGCGGGGGGCCTGGACTCATGGTAACCGCGTCTCTCTGTCTGCCCGCAGCCTCCGCTCCCCCGGGGCCTGGGTGGGTCCGGCCACCCGCCTATCGCCGCGCAGCTTGGCGCTGGCGGACGACGCGGCCTTTCGCGAGCGCGCGCGGATGTTGGCCGCCCTCGAGCGCCGCCACTGGCTGAACTCGTACATGCACAAGCTGCTGGTGCTGGACGCGCGCTGAGCGCCCGCGCGCCGTTAAATAAAGACCCTGCTGTGCTTCCGCCTGCGCCTCGTTCCTGCGCGCGTGCGTGTGCGAATGGGAAGGCCGGGTACGGGGGCGGGCTCAGCACCCGCCACTCTGGCGTCTTGCCCCTCAATCCTCTCTTGTCTCTCCTTTAAAATCACATTTACCTCCGTTTGTTTATCCCCTCGCTCGATTTCTGCTCTACCCCCGTTCCCGCCTTACCTCTGTCCTGTCCTCTTACTCTCTGCCTCTGTCCCTTTCCATCTGCTCTCACCCCACCGCCGTTCCTGTCTCCATCTCTCTGGTTCAGTAACATCCCAGATGTCAGCCTCCTCTGGGTCTCTGGCGCTCTCCGGATGTCTGTCCTTTGAGTCTTTGTACTTCTCTTTCACCCTTCTGGCTTCCTGGCCCCCTGGGAATCTCTGTCTCCTCCCTTTACCTTTTTTGGCCTCTGGAACTCTTCCTTCTATTCTTAATCGCTTCTTTCTCTTCCCGACTCCTTCCTGTCGTCTTTTTCTTTCTTCCTTGGATCTTGGTCTCTCTTCCAGCTCTCATTTTCGCTGAATTTCTCCGTTTCCGCACTCTTGTCGCTTCCCGCCTTCTCTCTGGGTGCAGTGGGAAGAGCGGGAGCTCTGGTGTGAGATGCACCTGCCATTAAAGACCAGGTTCGCCCAAGCAGAGCTGTGTGGTACTGGAAAGGGCTTAACCTCTGAGCCTCTTTTTCCTCACTTGAGGATTAAACCACATACACTATGAGAGGACTTGGGCGCAGCGCCCGGCACGAACCAAACGCTTTTATTAGAAAAGGGGTTCCCCTCTCTCGCAGCGGCCTCTAGCAGTTTCTTCAGGGTTTTTCAACCGCGCCCGTCCTGGGATACCATTGGAGCGGCAAGTTGGGGCGGGAAGAGAGGAGAGGGGACCAAGAGCCAGGCTCCAGGAGGCATGGGGCGGCGCGGGGAGACAGACACCAGAGGCTCCGTCAGCCCTTCGGCCCCGCCAGCCCTTCGGCCCCGCCCCTCAATGGTGACTATGGCAACCTACTCACAACGAGACGCAGAGGGCTTTGAATCGCGCGCGCTGCGCGCAGCTCGTGCGGATCGCGCACTGATTGGTCTACAGGTGGTTAATCTGGGCGTGGCCGCGAGCGGGAAGGGGGCGGAGCCGGCGCTAGGTGATTGGCAGGCTTTCCGATAATTTGCATTCTCCGAGTCGGGCTGCGCCCTAATTGGCCCTTAGGCCATGAGGTAGTCCAATTTGACCATTAGTGAAATACTGAATAATGAAAAACTGTGGTCCTCAAAGCCATCAAGAGTTGGCCAAGTTTTACAAATAAAGAAACAAGACTCTGAAAGTCAGGAGTAATATCCCCAAGTTGCCAGTCTTAATAAAGGTCAGAAGGAAACCAAATCCGCCATTTCAAAATCTAGACTTTTCCACTACTGCCATGGAGGAATGGGACCACAATGTTACGAGCAGTTGCTCTATGCCAGGCACTTTCCTAAGCACTGTGAGGAGCCTTTTCCAGTCCCTGGAGGACCCGGCAGCGGGTCTTGGCCAGTGCTCTTCCCATACGCCACTTCCTTCCTAGACCTCTGCCGGGTGTTTGGGCCTTTTCACAAAATGCTGCCTGGAATCCCTTCCCATCCCTCTCCCCAGGAAATTCCAGCAACTCCATAGCTTTGAGCGCCATCTACAGCTAATAACACACAGACCCCCCCCTCGCCAGACCCCCATCGCTCAGGGGTCCTGACACCTGCTCCCGAATGAGCCCAGAGCGTTCCCCCAAACCCACTCCTTCTCATGGGTTCCCCATCTTGGGAATGGCTCCACGGTCTACCAGTCACTGGGTCGGACTTAGGTGCTGTCCTCACCCCTTCCCTCTTCACCTGCCTTCATAGCCTGTGAGGTCCCTGGCTCCGCCTTTCCTGCTCTTCCTTCTCTCCACCCACACACCAGGCTCAGCTCAGACCTCATCCCCTCCTACCTGAACCACGGCCTCAGCTTTTTCCCCACCTCCATTCAGCCCTTAGACTGTCTTTTTAGGGGCTCGCACAGAGCCTGCAGCTGCCTCTATCACTATCTGTCTTTAAATTGGTGTGAATTTGTCCTTCTCAAGGATGCCTCTGTGATGCTGAAACTGTCCTGTATCTTGACCGAGTTTTGGTTTCATGAGTGTTTACATTACAAAAATTCATCCAGCTGATACTTAAGATTTGTCCATTTATCTGTAAGTTACACCTCAATTAAAACATAAATAACCAAAAACAACCAATAAAACCTCCCATCATCCTTGTGAGAAAAATCAACATTTCTCAACCTGGCATTGGAGGGCTTGTTTCTTTACAGTTTTCTCTTCTAAGGGCTAGCTGTGACAAATAGGTGATTATTAAGTTTGTTGAATGAACAAATGGCACACTGGTCCACTTCCTGCTGACCATTTTCACTGATTATTGGACATATCTTGCCCACATCCCTTTTCCCTCTTTCCGCCAGGAGAGGCGCTCAGTCTCCCAGCCTCCTTTGCAGCTAGGGGTGGTCACACCAAACAGTCTGGCCAATGAGACATAAACACAGGTCTGCTGCTGGCTGTGCGAAGGCCACTGCTTTTCTTTATAAAAATAGAAGGGATACATCCCCTTCTCCCAGAAGATATGAGGTACGAAGCTACAATGCCCGCCATCCCCTGAGCATGAGAGCAGGGCCAAGCGGATCACAGAGGATCACAGCACTCTCACCCTGAGGCTGCAGAGACTCTGAGCTGTGGACCCACAGCCGTTCTCCTCCAGGCTTGTTTTATGAGGAAAATAACCCCCTAGTGCTTAATCCATTATTGGGCATATTTTTCAATTTTTAAGAAATATAGTCGCCAACATTAAAAAACCAAGAAACTTCACAGAAAGACCCGATACAGCAGTGTGGATCCTGGAGTACAGTATCTGGGGTTCCGGTACTGGGGTCCTCCCAGGTAACAGTGCCAGAACGACAGGAATGACAGTAGAAAGAGGAATTCACTGAACTAGACATTGTGCTGAGGGGTGGGGGACACGGCTCACACCGGTGGGGGCTGGAGGTAGCAGAGCTGGAGGTGGGGCCAGGTGGGGGGCGGGGACTGGCCCAGGAGCAGGATAAAGAGCAGCAGCAGCAGCAGCAGGCCCAAGACTGGTGCTGGGATCAGCGGGTGCTGAGCGACCCTGGTGGGGGTGGTGAGACAGTGCTCAGGGTGGGGCCCAGGGGAGCCTGTGTGCCCTGATGTCTGACCCCCAACCATGTTTGGGAGAAGGCCTGGGGCTCACCTGAGCTGCTGGGGAGACAAGGGGCACAGGCAGAGATGGCCCCAGCCCAGCCTCCTGCCTGGGACCAGCTCCTTCTCCACAGGCACCAGGGCTTGCTGCGGGTCAGAGCTGGCAGGGCTTCTGGACAGAAAAGAGGGCAAGGTCATCGCACTGGATCATTTTCTCTGCCCTTGAGTCCCCTCCCAGTGCCCGTGGATCTCGTTACCTCTCAGGAGAACTTCCCAAGGTGTCTCTGGGGTGATAGTCTCCCAGAGGAATGGGGAGTTCGGCCTGGAAGGATGAAGGAGAAGATGAATGTGAGACAGTGAGTCCTGGGTTGAGAGACACTCTCAGTTCAGCTCACTGGACAGAAGCACCCACATGGAAGAGGGTGGAGCACAGCGAGTGGCTCATTATGTGAGCTTCCCCAAGACACACTACTGGGTTGGGGTCCCAGGTCTGCCAGCTTCCGGCTGTGTGTCCTTTGACATGTCACCCACCTTGCCATGCCCCACCTTTCGCACCTGTTGGACAGAGACGATGACAGTACCCACCTCACAGAGCTGAAGTGGAGACTAAGTGGATGCCAGTAAAAAGCAAAAAAGTGTGTGGGGGGCTCAGAACAGTGCCTGGCACATAGTGAGTGCTCAATAACTGTGATTTATTCGATATGATTATTTGCACCTCCATTGGTTTCTGGAAGTACCCAATGGGAATAAAAACACAATAAAAAAATAATAATGGGACACCAGTCCCAGCCACCACCCTTTCTACCACCACCTACTCTGTGCCTGCTATGTCAGGCATGGGACCAGGCCCTTTATGACATGATCCTTAGCTGTCATACCCACCCTGGAGCTGGGTAAAGAGCATCACCAAGCCAGCAGTGAGGAACTGGAGGTGGGGCCCAGGCCCCACGGAAGGGGCGTGGGGTGACAGGAAGGAGGTGGCCTTTGGGGCTAGCCTTCTTACAGAGACCGTCGTGGGTGGCATGAACCCCAAGGGGTCCCAGATGCACGGAACAGAGCCTGGCGCACTTGGGTTCTCGCAGTGCTTGACTGAGGGCTGCAGGCTCCTTACCACAGATCCTTCCCTCCCTGTCCTTACCTGAGAATAGGGAACATCACCTGCCAGTTTGAGGAGCGAAGGACCCAGTGTGTGTGGAGCTGGGCAAGGGAGTTGTCACCGGTGCTGTGCCTCAGGGGATTTCTGAGGCTGGATGGGGATGGCCCGCCCCCTTCCTGTGTGTGGGAGTGTGTGTGTATTCATTTTTGTAATCCGGGGGTGTAGCCATATCTGTGCCATGTGGTGGCTGCAGACCTCTGTGTTCTTGGTGGGGAGATCCCCTGGGAACATTCTGGCCTCCCACTGGCCCGCAGGGCTCCCCCCATAGCACCATTGGCTCTCATTAGCTACAGTGAGGGCCTTGTTATCTCTTGGCCAAACGATTTTTCTGTCAGCTTAGGAGCAGTGGGAGTGTGGGCGGGGGAGGGGCTGTGATGACATCAGCCCCTCAGAGGCCTGGCATGGACCTGGGAGGGATGCAGGGGACTGCCTACCGTGACCTGGGTCTCCTCTTCCGCCTTGTCCTCTCTTCTGGGCAACCTGAAGCAACAACATCGTCACTGCAAGTACTTTTCCTCTGCTTGGCTCCCATTCACCCGCCGAGGGGCTGGGGGAACCTTTAAAGCTAGGCCTTAGCATGGAACAGGCACCATGAATGGACCTGGGTAGTCCAGACTCAAAAAAGTCAGTGACCCCAGAAAGGGTCAGAGACGCTCTTCATCTCACTTGCTTTCTCATCTGCTACTTTTCCAGCTGATGCTCCAGCCGGAAGCTAAGGCCTCACTTCTCTCTCTTCCCGAAACACCAGAGCCTATGTGGAGCTGCCACCATGCCTTGCCTGCTATGCTGCTCCCTGTTCGTGAGTCTCAGTCTTACTGGGTCTTCTTTCAGGACTCAGACTCCAAAATCCAACTGCGTGAGCCCCGCCCTCATCCAAAATCACTGCTTAGGGGTGTGAACTTCTGGCCTCTGCCCCTCCTAGGGTAACAGCTGCTTGAGCCCCAGAAATGCCTTGTTAGGAATTCAGGCCTCAAGCTGCCCAGCCCGGATGTGCCCTGGAGACTCAGAAGTCTACACCACTGGCTCCCACCTTCACAGGGACCCAGGACCCAGCCTTCTGGTTTCAGACCCGACACCCTTGGGACACAGCTCTTCCCTCGGCTAGCACTTTAAACGGCATCCAGCCCGTCTCACGGTCCAAGCCCTTGGTCACCAGGGGCCACGGAGTTCACTACCTCCCTCACTCCCAGCTTCCCAATCTGCATCATATTGCCCCTGCCCCCAAACCCCTGCAAACTCAGATGCCAGCTCTCACCCTGCTTGCAGCTTAGTCCCTTCTCCATTCCATTTCCTGGCGACTGAGAGGAGGTCACAGCTCCAAAGCCCCCATCCCGCCCAATCTCATCTTTCCCAGATAAGTCCAATTAGAACCCATGGAAGGCAGCTCATTAGCAGCTGCAGCCAGGAGGGAAGGGGGAGAGAGACGCCCCATAGGAAACCAGAGGCCTGAAGTCAGGGGCCCATGGACACCTAGTGCTTTCTCTGTCCTCAGGGGCCTGCACAGAGCCTCATAACAACAAGGTAGGGGCTCCAAGACATTGCGCCTGCCGACTATCTCAAGTGAGCTGAGCAGGGATTCGAACCTGGGCTGTCTGATTCCAGAGACCCCTGATCTCCCCACTGCCTGGGTGCTCCCCAGGGGTCCAGTCTGGGTCTCATTCATCCCAAGGGTTCCTGGAGGCCTTGGGGAGGTATGTTCAGTGAGAGTGACTATGTGGCGGAGCTGTCCCATCTGCCTGACAACTCTCTTCTGATTATATGAATACCACTCCTGCAGGACCCATTCAGACATTGAGACTCTGGGAAGCACCCCCCTTGGGGTCAGGTTCCAGATAACTTCCCAAAACTATCTGGGTCAGGGGCTGTCTCCTCCTAGGCTGGGTCTGACTCATCCTGACCCTCAGGCCCAGAGTCATTTCAGCATGAACGAATGAGTGAATGATCATGCAAGGGTCCGTCGGGGCCCTTCAGCCCTTGCACCCCACCCATCCAAGAATAGGGCGTCATCCCGCGTCAGAGGGATGGCTCTGGGAGGGGCAAGCGTCTTACCACATCCATCGCTCCTTCCTTCCTTCTTGAGGGTGCCTTGGCTCTCCCTGGAAGTTTCTCTGTGAGAAAGAAAAAGTTAGGGCTACAGCACCTAAAGAATTCATCCCCTTTTTCTGAAGCCTGCCCTCCTCTTGGGCACCATCCTTGGGAGCAGAAGCAGGAAACCCAACCATTGTTTGGGACCCCACCAAGCCCCTTTCTTAGGACCCCAAACTTCCCACACCCCCACAGCCTCTCACGCTCACCAGGGCTCAAGAGGGTCTCAGCGTTTCCCTTTTGAACCCCATTGTCCCCCCAGGTTCCTGGTCTTGGGGAGGTGCCACCATCTGCTCTCCCCCAGGTTCCTCTCTGTTTTCTCCAGAGACATCTCATTGTATGGCCTCAACCATCCACTTGACGTGAGTTCCAGTTTTGTGCGACCACTGCCCCTGGGCAGCCCACTGTCCCCGCCATGTCCTTCAGGGCCCTCACTTTGGAACATCACAAGGTCCGTTCAGCACTTTTCCCACTTCTCCTCCCTTGCCATCACCCCACACCACAGCATCTGTCTACAGCTCCGTCTCCCCGCTTCGATTCTTTCTGGATTGAGCTCCCCCTGGACGGGGTGTCTGAGAGCTCCCAGCCACAGCTCACTTGCGCTGAGGGCTGCAGCTCTGTGTGACCGTGGACATGTGATCTCCCTCTGAGCCCCCACTTTCCTGAGTAGAAGGATGAGGGATGAGGAAGCCGACCTCACAGGGATCTGGGAATGGTGAATGAGAAATCGAACAAGGGCACTCAAGTCAAAGGAAAACACAGCCGCTTCTCTTGACCCGTGGAAAAAGTGGGCCAAGAAATGAGTTTCTCCTTTAAGGAGGGAGAATAGCCTTGAGGCGGGATAGATTTCAAGACAGTACAGAGGCATTTATAGAGCTGTTAACACTATTTTCTTAAAAAATTCTTCTGGCACTGATAGATTAACATGTCACTTTTTAGTTGTGGACATTCAAGAAGAGTTGCCTCAGTTATTTCAAACGATGTTGTAATACTATCATTCAGGTAATTACAAAAGTCATAAAACAATGGCTATTGTTGAGTTTGATATTTCATTGTGGGTTTGCTAAGCTTTTCTTAAAGGTGTGTTGTATTCAAAGGTAAATATGCTTAATGTGCCTTTATGGCATGAGGAAGAACAATTTGCTTTCCCAGGTAGAACCATATTAAATGAAGTGATTTCTGCCAGTGTTTCCTAAACAACATAACGACCACAAAGGAATTTGTGTTTGCTTTCTTCCCATTTGTCTACCACACTAGCAGGCCAGTCCCTAGAGGGCAGGGGTGGTGTTTCATCTAGCTTGGGCTCTGTATACAGCAACCAGTGGTCCCTCAGTCACCATCTAGCTACTGAATGGGGAACAGCACAGGCGCATGGAGTCCTGGGCCCCTTCGCCAGCTCTGGACTCCAGTGGTCTCAGAGCCCCTCCTGTGCTCACCTGTCCCTCAGTTGGGGCTTCAGGTAGAAACTCAGCTTCCTCATCACTTTCTTTGATGCTTTCCTCCCACTGCCACACCCCACAAAAAGGACTGGAGAGCTCGGTAGCTGCCACTTCTTGTTTCTGGGAGAGGAGAAGTTGTTTCTGAGGTCAGGGAGGGCCAGATTAAGGCAGAAGACATGTCAGAGATGGCTGTGGTGTGGCGATAGGAGTGGAGGGAGCTGGTGTGAGGCTGGGCTGGGAAGTGGGTGAAGGCAGGACCCAGGAAAGGGCTGGTGCCAGGACTGAGGAGTGGATTAGGAATGAGGTTAGGGACTGATGGTTCTTGGGAAAAACAGGGAAGGGTGAGAGTCAGGGCTGGGTCAGAGGAGCAGCTGGCAGTGGGTTGGGGCATTTGGCCAGTGCCAGGCCCACCTGCCGAATGGCCTGGATCTCCATGCCCAGTGATGGGGGTGGCAGCTTCATCCAGTCCACTCTTCTTGCCTGAGCCCCTTCGGGTATCCTGGCCACACAATCAGGAGGGGGAAGGCTGCCTCTGTGGCTGCCCACCATATATCAGTCGGCGGACGCTGGAGATGCCGCCTTGCCTGCTTTGGGGCTGGGAGTCTCTGCCCTTGGGCTCCCCTCCTGCCTCGTCTACCCGCGATGTTCCACTCACTCTTCTGGCCCCTCATGAGTCTGACTCAGCTGCTCCTCCAGGTGTGAGATTTCCAGTTTCAGTTCCTGCAAAGGAAGAAGTAGGGGACACCTGGCTCTCTGTTCTTCCCCATCCCCCACCCCTGGGGTACTCTTCCAAGGTCAATTCCATTCCCCAGACTTCTTTGGGCTCCTCCAGACACAAGGGACACAGGAAAGAAAGCAGTGGCAGACTCTTAGGAGGCCAAAGAGAGACAGAGAGCAGCAGGAACCCAGAAAGTAACCTACCAACTGGGAAAATTAAGAAAAGGCAGGCAGCAATGGGACACACAGGACAACAAGCCACGTTCACAGAAAAGCAAGAGACACACGAGGTGTAAGCAGCTAATTGAGACCAAGGACAGAGAGAGCAGTCACTCTGGGAGACAGACTAGGTCCAGAGAGAGCCTGAGACAGAACCTAAATGAGCCAGCAGCCACACAGAGAGATGAGGAGGACAATGCGGTGAGAAGACACCCACAGAGAATGGAAGTGAATGGAAAACAGATCCACAGAGAAAGGAAGAAATGGAGAAAAAGAGAAGCAGCAGGGAGAGATGGAAAAGGAGGGAAAACGCTAACAGTGGAGGTGGAAGAAGAGGCCGAAAGAGGCAGTCAATCTTGGAGGTGGCAAAAGGCAAGTGGGGAGAGCAAGGCCAGGCGGGGGGCCACCGAGGGTGGGTGAGTGGCCAGGGTTACCTGGATAGTTGTCTTGTACTCTTCCAAAGTCTTCACCAGACTCTCCGTGTGGCAAGTGCGCTGGGAAAGCCCAAAGCTGACTGAGCCTGGGTCCGGCTGGGAGAAGAGACTGAGGCTGGGAGCAGGGGTGGGCTGAGCTTGGGGTAAGGGCTATGGCCAGTAGGAAGCAGCAGGTTTCCAGATACTGAAGGGTCAGGCTTGTGAACTCTGACCTCTGTGGGCTGCTTGCTTATGCAAGGATTAGAGCCAGGCAGGACTTGAGACTGGCAGGTGCACGTGAGAGCAAACGTCATATACGCCTTCCCTTGGCCCCCTTACCTCAGAGAGGTCAGCATCGCGTTGGCAAATGAGACGTTCACACTCGTAGAGCTGCCGCTGCCAACGAAGGAGCCTGTCCATCTGCCCTGCCTCCCAGGACCCGCCTCTGACCTGCCCTGCCGGGGTCCGGGTCCGCCCACTCCTGTGTCCCTCTCCTTAACCTTCCTCTAATTTCTTGAGACATTAACTACACTGAGAGATTTCAGCCAAGCTGCCTGGCTCTCCCCAGGCCACTGTGGCTAAAACTGGTGAGGTAAAAATGGCTGCGGGGGTGTTGGGAAGTTGTCAAGGCACGAGGGAGGGGTGGCACCTTCAAGGATTCCTTCTCCATGGCCAGCTCCTCAGTCCTTCTCTTCACTCCATCCCGCTCAGCCAGCAGCTTCCCATTCTGGAAAGAGGAATGGCTAGTCATGTTCATTTCAGCAAGTGGCGATGTTAATATTCACAGCTGTCTGCCGACACTTGATGTGCATCAGGCCTCATGAGAAGCACTTTACATGTTTTAGGCCACATAACCCCTCCAGCCATTCTATGGAATCTCAGCTTTGATTTCTCTGTGCATCACTCAGTCCTCCATCCATAAAAATGAAGACAGGACCATTCATGGCGTTGCTGTGAGGATTAAGTGAGCTAATAGTAATCACTAATAGTTACCTGAGCATCTGGCATGTGTTAACTCATTTCTTATCCCTGACTTTAAAGATAAAGAAAACTGAGGCACAGGAAGGTCAAGCTGCTTGCCCCAGGTCACAGAGGTGGTGGTTCATGCCAATATATGTTAGTATATGTTGATAAGCAAAAAGCATTTAGAACAGTGCCTGATATATACCAAATGTTCCCAGAATGTTACATTAAAAATATTTTTTAAAACTTCGAATTAAGAATTTTTAACATGCACAAAAGTAAAAATAACAATACAATGAATCCTCAATACCTGTCACGAAGCTTCAATAATTATAAAGTTTCCCAGTTTGTTTCTTCTCTATCCTCCAGGTTTTTTGTTTGTTTGTTTGGGTTTAACTAGATTCATTTAAAGCAAATTTCAAGCATCATATTCTTCCCCCTGTAACGACTCCAGCATTTTCATCTCCTGCGGACCTTCCCTTTAGCAAAACCACAACACCGATATCACCTTTGACGAAACTGATAATTCCTTAGTATCATCTCACACCCAATTCGTGTTCTTTTTTTCATTTCAGTTGTCTCACAAATGTCTTTCACAGTTTATTTGAATGAGGATCTAAACAGGACCACAGGTGCTTGGTTGAAACATCTCATTTCTTTTTGTCTGACAGTGATCTGCTGCCTTTTAACCCTGGCACTTTTTTGGGCCCTTCTTTCATGGAAGAAACTTGGTTATTTGTCCTGCAGAATCGGTGCCCTTGTGTTTGGTTTATTGTGTTCTCCTCTATGTGACATTCGCCATGTTCCTGCACCTTCTTTATTTCTTATAAACTAGTGGGTAGATCCAGGGCCTTGTCCAGACTCTTGTTCAACTTTCTGGCAGGCAGAGGTCATGGGTGCCACTGTAAACACCACAGTGTGCCATTCATGAAGACTGTAATGTCTGGCTTTCCTAGGACTGTTTTTACTGTCATCATCCCCAGACTTACAGAGGAAACTGAGGAGCAGAGAGGTTAGAAACCTGGTCAAGTTCACATTGTAAGTGGGCTCAAATGCAAATCTGGTTCCGAATCCTGGGCTTATAACCTCCAGACTCTTGGTGAGAATGAGAAACCAGCTTCAGCTGTCACCTCAAGAAGCTCCTCAACAGAGATGGAGACGGAGCTGAGGTAGACAATGTGTGAGGAGGCCTCGGATGAGGACCAGGGCCTGGGTTCTGCGGGAGCCCAGAAGAGGGGCTTCCTGAGGAGGCAGTGCTGGGGCTGAGTACTCAAGGGTAAGAAGCCTCACTGGGGAAAGGGCAGTGGGTGGGGCCAGTCACAAAATGGGACATCAGAATAAAATGGCCCAAATTCCAGTCTAGACTTTCTGGGCATCAAAATCCTTGCAAGTTGCACGGAGTTACCATGTGAGGCAGTCACGGGGGAAAGCATTTTGGAGCAGGGCAACAGTCCTCTGCCACATCCCTCCTCCTGGTGCCCGGGGACACCAAGGCCAGCTCCTCCTTTCCAGCCTGGCTTGGCTCCAGGTCCTTCATCAGCTGCCTTCCACCCTCTCAGCCTCTGCAGGCCTGGACTGCAAGGTTAAGGGTGGAGGAAGGACAGCTAGGAACGCTGTGTCAACATCTGGTCAGGACTCGCAGGCTGGATCGGGGGTAACTCGGCAGAGAACTGGGTTACTCAGCCATCCCTGCCTCCTGTGGTAATGTGAGCCCTGCCCTGTAGGGTCTCCTCAGGAAAGCTGAGTGTCTGAGTGTCCCTTTCTCCAGCACTATTCTACTGTAACTTGAGAACTCAATCTATAGATGCTCTGTAGGCAGCTGCCAGTGAGAGAAAAGGTGGAGGGGAGGGATCCGAGAATAGCTCCAATTATTGAGCGCCTAGGACGTTCCAGGCACTGCCCAAGGCACTTGACCTGGGAGCAGGTCTTCTGGGCCAGGAGAAGACAGAGACCACAGGCTGCCATTCACCCTTATTCCTTCTGCTTTCTTTGGGGGTCCTCTCTCCACACGAGTAGGTGGGTCCCAGCCTCAGCCCTGGGGGGTGTGAATCATGATGGAAATATTGGCAGATTCGGGGAGAACAGCTGGTCAGCTAAGCCAGCAGCCATTCTCTCTCTAGAGACTGAGGGTGTCACGTGATACAGTCTGGCGGGTGAGATAAGAGAGGCCTGCTAGGGTTGGGTGGAGTGGGGGCGCTCCTGGAAAAGAGAGAGCCATGAGAGGGGCATTTGCTGGGCTCCTTCACTCCTCTTTATCCAGCTTTGATGAGAACATGAGGTCAGGAGCTATTACAACCACCTGTGATCACGAAGCCACAGGCAAACAAGCCAAAGAGCCACCAAACCAATCCAGAGACCTTCGAAGCCTCTTGTTAAAGAAATGACGGTCCTTCAGGTTGAAGCTGCCAGTTCTTCGATGTTCTCTTCCTTGGAGCTGAAAGTATCTGGGACACATCGGTGACTGTGTTACCCATGCCAGGGAGTGGTGGCTACAGTCATCTGCCACTTTGACCAATGAGGTATGAGAGGGAGGTTCTGCCATGGGGCTTTAGGGAAAGTTTCCCCTTGTTCTTAAAAACAGTAGTTCTGGAAGAAACAGTCACCTCCTGTCTGTACCCTATGCTTCACATTGTGGCAGCCATCCTGCAGAGAGATTCCCATAGCCCCAAGGGAAGGACTTTTCATGGAAGAACCAGAGAACAACAGTGGAAAAGTTCTGGATTTAAATGTAAAAGCCACAATGTAGACATGGGACAACAATTTTGGGGAATCAGGCAGAACCAGTATTGGGGCAGATACCCTTAGGCTGGAGGGGTATAGGAAAGTTGAAGGAGAGGGCAATGGGTTAGCTGTGAAGGGAAGCGAGGATGGATGCATTTGAACCACAAAATCCCTGGGGCGTCTGGGAAGCTGAGGGGCATTTCCCAGCTCAGTGGCAGAACCCGCAAGACAGTAAATAACAGAATAGAGATGGCCATGTGAGAAGCTGAGGCAGAGAGGGCCAGTGAGGCCCCAGTGGCCACAGAGTCACAGGAAAGCAGCTAACCCTCTGTGCCCCTAGAAGGGTATGGGAGTGGCCAAGTGAGCGCCCCAGTGGCCCTCACAGGTTGTGAGGTCCACACAAGGGCCACCACTAGCAGATGCTTTGAGGACTGTATGTCCAGAGACCGGAAGACAATGCCAGCCTCCTGGTGGATGCCAGTGTGCAGTGGTGACTAAGACCAAGGACCAGATGGGATGATGAACATCAATCTTGTAACCAACAGAGAGAACAGATGTTGAGCGAGGACTGCAGTCTTTTGGAGCACTAAGTGCTGCGTGAGTCTCCAGCAACTTAGATGCCACCTTGTGGGGGGATGGCGATGTGTTTCATCATTAATTGATGAGTTTTAGTTTCCACCAAAAAGGACTAGGTGGACCCAGAATTAACTCAGGTGATGTTTTCTGTCACAGAACGGAGCTTGAAGCAGACAATGAGGTTGAACTGTGTCTGTTTATATTATGTTCTAGGCCCTGGGCCAAAAGCTGACATTCGAGTCCCACAATGACCCTGTTGAGCAGATATACTTCTCCCTCATTCTTAGTGAATAAAACTAAGGCTTGGGAAGAGGCAGCCACATAACTAAAGTTTGCCTGTCATGTAAGTGGCAGAGATAGAATTTGAACTCAGGGCTGACTTCATGGCCTGTGTTCTTTCCGCCATAAAAAAAAACAAAACACACTAATACATGAATAGCACTAGCTAACTTTTAGTGAGCGCTTCCCATGGTCCTGCCTTGTGTGTAAGGTTTCACAAGCATCCTCTGTTTAAATCTCATAAAACCCCATGAGGGAGATTCTATTATTTTGCCCATTTTTACAGTGAGGATACTGAGGCACAGAGAAGGGACAGACATATGCATGCTTCTGTAGGCAGCCACAGTGTGAACCCAGGGAGTCCATTCCATGCCCCGCTCTACCAACTGTGGCAGTTCTTACCTGCAGTGATGTGACTCAGGGATATGCACACATTATTGGGATTCTGGGGTCTCCCTCACCAAAACGAAGGATGTTTGGTCACCAGCTGCTGGAGGTGTTTGGGCTTGCAGGGGTAGGGTAGGGTGAGAAGATCCTAAGGACTGGGAGAAGGGTGAGGGTGGGTGCTGGGCCTCAGCTCACCTCCTTCTGCAGAATCTCTATCTCAGCCACCAGATGCTGCTGCTCCTTTTCCTGAAAAACCCCAGAGAGAACAAAGGTTTCTTTTCCGGCCTCTTTTGTCCCCATATTGCCCTTCTCCCACTCCTGAGAACATAACTTGGGCCTGGGTCCTTGAGGAGCAGGGCTGGGGAAATGGGGCTGGGGAGCCTTGATGACTCTGTTGTCCCCTTTGAAATGAGGAAGCTGAGGGTAACCTCTGCCCCTTCCCAGTCCTTAAGCTCTGTTGCTCAGACTCCAAGCAAGGGGGAAGGAAGAGGGCCCTTTGGAGTTCCTTGCCCAGGACCTACTGTCTGCCGGGCCTGGGCCAGAAGGCTGCGGTTCTGTTCCTCCAGGCTCTTGGCCAGACTCTTCAGGTCTTCTAGCTCTTCGTCCACAGCCTTGGCAAACTGCAGAGCCTGCTGGGTACTGGTGGGGGCGGGGCCAGGCAGGCCACGAGCATGAGGAAGACAGAGACCACAGAGACAGATTCACTCAGAGGGTCAGAAACAACAGAGAAATCCTAGACAGACCTAGAGACACAGGGAGACAGAGACCAGAGAGGGGGACAGAGACCAAAGAGAGGGGGATGGAGATCAGAGAGAGGGGAACAGAGACTCAGACAAAAAGTGGGGAAAGAACCAACTATGGGGGATAGAGACCAAGTTTCTACCTAAAATAGGGGGAACAGGACAGACAGTGGGGAAAGGAACAAGCTGCTGAGCTGGAGAATCCCAGAGGGAAAAATAAAGAGAGAAGGCTGAACCCTGGGGGCTGAGAGATAGGAACCAGGGAGACACACAAGAAAAAGATAAAAGACAGAAAGAAGAAGTGAAGAAAGGGCGGGTATGGGCTCACCGACAAGGAGCAGGAGGTGCAGAGAGAGAGCAGAGAGGGGCTGGAGCTGCAGTCAGGAGGGACAGGGGGACACAGGGCCCAGAGGGTGAACATGGGCGGCCCACCTACGAAGCTGCTTGCGCAGGGCCGTGATCTCCTCCCCGAGGCGCGCAGAGCCCTCCTCGGCAGTCTCCACACTGCTCTGCAGTTTGGCGTTCTCCCCGGCCAGCCTGCGGTTGCTGAGCTCCAAGTCCTCCAGGCTGCTCAGCAGGTCAGCTGTGGCGGGCCTGGGAGCAGGAAGGACCAGGGTCAGCACGCACAGCCCCAGCCTCCTTTCCCAGGTAGAGGGTAGGTGGTGAGGGTGGTGGGCAAACGAGCTCTTCTGGAGGAAGAGGAACAGGAGAGACTGCCCTGCTCTCTTGAAGCTGTTAGCACAACCCCTGTCCCTCACCCACTCCCGAAGGACCCCAAACCCTAGCCATGCCCTGGCAGACTAGAAGGGCACGGGCAGGGGAAGGGCAGGGAGGGGCCCAGGATAGGTACAGCTCAGGTCTGGGGTCTTCGCCTCCGAAGCTCTCCAGGTTGGCTGGCTCCTCTCGGCATCCTGGAGGGAGACAGACAGAGGGTGTTCGGCTCCGGGTGACCTTAGGGGGTGCCCCAGGATGCAGGGCTTGGTCCTTGTCTTGCCTCCTCCGTCCTCACATTCGCTCTGGGCAATCCCATCTGCTCCCGGGGCTGCAATGGTGCCCACCATTGGAAAGTACCTTGAGCTCAGGCCAGTTCTCTCCATAGCCCCCTAACTTCCACGCCCGACACTGGGCAGCACCTCAACTGCCTCCAAACCTGTTCCTCCTCCCAGTCGCCACTCCTGACACTCACCACCTGGATCCCTCACTCCACCTACTCACAGCCCTGTCTGCCTTCTCCCTGACCCTCTGTTCCACCCTGTCTCTGTACCCAGGCCCTGTCCTGGCTCTGGCCTTGCTCTCTCTCCCTGGACCCTCACCACAGCCTCTTCTCGGCCTCCTGGCCTCCAGCCTCTCCCTTCTGTCCCTCTCTCACTCAGAGGGCTCTTTCCTCACCCAAAGCTGACCTGTCCCTCCCCTGCTCACAGCCCACCCTCGGCCCCAAGGCTGACTGGAGGAGGCTCAAAGAATGTCAAGAAAGTTCTATTTTATTTGCTTTCATTTTGTTTCTGTAAGGTTGAAGAAATGTCACTCAAACCCTTGTTTATTGAGTATCTCCTGTGTGTGAGGTCCTAGGGAAACATCAGTGATCAAATCAACTAATCAAACAGCAGGGCAGGTAACTGAGAGGATAATCGGATTTCTGCAGGAAAGGAATGTGGTCTGTAAGTGCGGAGAGCAAGACCCTTAGCTGGGGCATCCCAGCACCCCCCACTCCCAGCCGCCCCCCTGTAGGTCTTCCCCAGGTATGTGGGAGGAGGAAGGTGTGGAAAGTTGAGGCTGGGAAAACAGTCTGAGCAGGCTGGGGTGGGCAGGTGGGTAACCCATGAGAGAGAGAGAGAGAGAGAGGGAGGAAGGGAGAGAGAGAGAGACTTCGAATGCAGGAACTAGAGAGTAGCAGGGAGCTGCTGGATGACAGTGCTGCTAAGGAGAGTTGGGCGGGGCCTCGTGGGGCTCTGTAATAGGGCTGGTTTTAGGAGGAGGCGTTGGAAACAACCTGGGAGGAACAAACCCCCAGAGCGCAGGGAAGGTGGGGAGGCCATTGTGGAGGCACCTAGAAAGCCAAACTCACAGCTCCAGGCTAGAGCAAAGGTCCCTGGGGTCCTTGTCTATCCCCAGCTCTGTTGCCAGGTGGGAAGTCCCCCCACTGTCTGACTCTGCGCCAGCCTGCTTCATTCTATATATAGCAGTCTCACCAGATGGCAGTTGTTGGGGAGTCAGGGTCCCCTCGAAGGCGGTCTCCTCTTCCAGCTCTAATCCTCTGTATCAAAGGGATGAGGCTTAGAGCCCCCCGCAGCCACCCCTGAACCCTGATCAGCCACCGCAGGGGGATTGCGGGTGGTGGTGGCGGAGGAGGGGCCAGGTTAGGTGAGAGCAAGCACAGTGGGGAGGAAGGTGAGGCCAGATGGCAAGCACCCGGGGCCAGATGGAAAAGCAGGAGGGGCGAGGGGCTGGGACTGGAGAATGGATGGGGAAGGGCCTCTGTCGGCCCTCCATGTCCACCCTTCTCTTTGCAGCCCCTTTTATTTTTGCCTCCCAGTTCCCCTTCACCTCCTCATCCAGGGCACTTTGTCCTCAGACCCTCCACCCTTCCTCCAATCCCATCGCTTTACTTTCTCTCTCCTCAGCCTCCTTCAAATACAGGGGGTCCCTATGCCCAAAGGGTGCTGGCTGCAGTGAGCGGGTATGAGGTTAGATTTTAGGAAGGACCTCCGGGGGAGGGTAGAGGTACAAGGACCTACCCATCTAGCTGACAGGCAGTGATCCAGGCCCGCATGATGACCAGGAAGGTGTCTAAGTCCACGGTGGCCTGCGGGCCCTCTCCATTGGGGTCCAGGTTGCAGGCCAGTGTTTGAAGCCGTGCATCCTGGGGGCTCCGTCCTGTCATAGCCTCCAGGTAGGCTAGTATGTGGGTCACAGCCACAAAGCCTGGAGACAGAGCATGCCGGGAAGGAGGGTGGGACAAATTGGGGGGTGAGAGTTGGAGATATTAGGTAGGACATCACTAGCTCATCTGGTGGCACTCCTACACCACAGCCCGGCTGAGCCAACTTGAGCAAGTCCTTTTCCCTCCTCTGAGTCTACTTTTTCACCTGCAAATGGGGACCCAGTCATCCTCACCTCAGAGAGAAGAAGACAGGCTGTGCCCCACCAAGCCCGTAGTGACTGCCCTCCCTCCCTATTCCAGCCCAAAGCCTTACCTTTTTCTATTAATGTCCCCCAAGTTTTCCTCCCCTCACTGTCCTTACCTGCAAAGCCTCTGTCACCTTATCCACTTTCTTTCTAAAGCTTCCCACAATCACCCGCTTGTCTTGCAGGATGCACAAGAAGGGCCCTAACCCATGCTTCTCTCTACAGCTTCCCAGTTCCCAGACCCCCTTGCTGCCCCTTATTGTCCCTTGTCTCTTCCACACCTAGTGCTCCCCAGGCCTCATCTTGGCCCTCCCACCTGTCCTCTGGGGGTCACAAGCTTCGAACATGGAGTTGAGTATTTGTTCCTCTGAGTTGAGCAGTGTCCCCAGGCTCCCCTCCTCTCCCTGGTCCAAGAGGTACACTGAGGAGAGAAGAGGGTCAGTCCAGCCTTGAGGAAGGGGACGAGGAGAGAAGAGAGACTTGGACTCCTGCAGAGGAGAGGGAATTCATTCAGAACTGCCTGGAGTTGGGGCTGGTGGAGACCCATAGGGAGCCTCGGGTGGGGGCAGCAACATGAGGGTCTTTTGAGTCACCTCCCTGCCCCCGCCTCCGAATTCAGGGCCCCATCTTTCAGGCTGGAAGTCCCCGCTGCTGTCTAATCCTTTGTATCCAATCAGTTCAGAGCGGAGCATTCACCCTTTCCTCTGTTCTCCTGCCTCTCAGACTGAGCTGGGAGGGGGCTAGAGGCAGGGGCGGGGTGTGTGGTGGGGGAGGGCAGAGAAGAGAGAATTCTGAGGGTGAGAGAGCTGAGGGTGAAGGGGGGCCTAGGAGCCTGGAACAATCTGATAAAGCATCGCATGGGCAGCCTGGATCAATCCTGCCTGCCACATCTCCCTTCTCCTAGCGTGTCTGGGGAGCCGGCTCTCTCTCCTCTCACCATCCCCAAGTCAAAGCTGGCATCACAGGAGCCCAAAGCCAGACCAGTAGGGGGAAATGGGGTGATCCAGGAAGGGTGGGTGGGTGGTGGGGAAGCTAAGAGCCTAGCTGCATGATTGTAGGCAAGTTGCTTCTTTTTTGGGGGCCTCAGTTTCCCCACCGGTAATATGGGGGCAGGTAGAGCGATTCCCTTATCCAGGGTTGAGAGGGTTAGGTCTGTGTATGTGAAGAGCCCCCTGACCACATACAATGTGAATGTCCCAAGATCTGTTTGCAAAGTAGGCACTCCATAAATGCTCAAAGATACAGGAGGAGGTCTCTATTCCAGAAGCCACTGGGATAGCCCAGCCTCTTTCTCAGGGTTGGAAGTGACCTTCAAGGCTCCCTGGACAGCTGGGGATAGCAGCCAGCTGAGCACAGGCTTCAGGGTGTAGCAGACCCAGGGAACAACCCAGGCAAGAAACTCAGCCTTTCTAAGCCTCGGTTTCCTCCTTTGGAAAATGGGGGTGGTGTCCCCTCACTCCTAGAGAAGAAATTAGATGAAATCTGGAAAGTCCCCAGCAGAGGGCCAGGCACGTGCTGGAGGCTCAGTAACAGAATCAAACATGCACTCAGGCCTCTCTGTGAGCGTTTGCATGGACCGTGGGAGCCACTCTTGTTAGTCCCCTTTACAGACGAGGAGACTTAGGCACAGAGAAGTTAGGAACTTGCCTAGAGGCACCTGTTCAACACATGAGTGCCCATTCTCATTCCTTTAACTCTTCAAGGGTTCTTTGCAGTGAGCTCCTGGGGCTTGAACCCACGCTCCTTGGGAAGGGGAGCAGGAACCCATAGTTATGGGAGATGCCAGGGCCCATGTCCAGGGTTTCCCACACCCTCGTTTCTTCCTCTCACTGTGCTCCCCATGGTATGGAGCAGGACTCTAAGGCCAGTGAGGTCACTTGCCAGGGAGAGCAAGCCAGAGTCAACCAGGATTGTCTGGCTCCAGATGTACGCCCGTCTACAGTTTCTTCCCAGGGCCCCGCAGGAAGGTGTCGCTCTGCTTCTCTCCAGTTCTTTTTCCTTCATGTCTTTCCTCAGTGCCTCTACCTCTCTCTGTGTCTCTGTCCCTGCCCTTCTCTCTATCTTCTGTCCCATCTCTCTCCCCACTGTGTTCTGCCTCTCCATTTCTGTGTCCTTCACCCCCATTTTCTTCTGTCTCCATCTCTATGCTTCTCTTTCCATATCTCAGTAACACTCCATTCCCCAGCCTTCTCTCACCTTCCCTTGCTGTCTCTCTGTCCCCCCTCCACCCCACCTGTTTCCATCTCTCTTGAGTGTGTCCTTCCCTTTCCCAGGGAGCCTCCCAAAGCGGGCTCAGCCCTTGCCCATGGGTTCCTTGGTGGCTGCACGCCCTCTGCTGGTGCCAGTGAAGTGTAGAAGTCGGTCACTCGGTCAGTAGGCCCCTGGGTTCTCACACCCAGGTGTCTTTCTCCTATCTTTCTACCTGGAAAACCTCCGAGGCCACATTTCAGGCCTAGGGTCCTGCGAAAAGACTAAGGCTCTGTAGCGGGATGCTGGGAGCCTCTAAGAAAAAGGCCCTGTCTCTCCCTGAGGGTGGGAACCTCCTCCCCGATGATTACCGATGGGCTCTCCACTTAGCAGATGAGTTCCTCCCAAAGCGCTTTCACACCTATTTGGTTTGCACCAGCCAATTACTCAAGGACAGTAACCGTGGTTTCTATCACGTGTCAGGCATTGATCTAGGGTAGCGCTAACCAGTAGAGAAGCCACTCGCCACATATGGTTTGCGAGCACTTGCACTGTGGCAAGTGTGAACTGAACTGAGGTGTGCTCAGTGGTAAAGCATACATCGGATCTTGAAGGCTTAGTATGAAAAAAATGTACATTTTTATATTGATTATATGCTGAAAGGATACTACCTTGGATGTGTTAGGTTAAATGAAATCTATTATTGCCATTCATTTTGCCTGATTCTTTTTTTCTTTTCTTCTAAATAAGGCTACTAATACAACTGAAAATTACATATATGACACGCATGTCGGACAGCACTGCTCTAGGGACTGAAAATAGCAGGGTAAATGAAACGGACTCTGTTTGGTGGAGCTCCTGTTCTAGTGACAGAGAAAGAGACTGAACAGTCCAACCAATGTCAGTGCTATGAAGAGAGGTAAAGCAGGAAGGAGGAGAGAGTGACAGGGCAGCTGCTTTATAGAAAGCTGAGATCTGAATGAAGCTAGGCGGGAGCCTGCGGGTCACTGGTGGAGGGTGATCTGGGCAGGAGTCACAGCAAAGGCTTCTGCTCTGGCCTCTCCAGAGCAAAGGGGATAAGGGGTTCAGACAGGTGGGCACACAGCTGGCTCTCTCTTTCCTACCTGGCAAAAAGATGGAGCCTCAGCCACTCCAAGCCACCTCTCTCAAGTCCCCAAGTCACAGCCTGGCGCCCCTTCACCCACTGCTCCCCCTTCATCTTCCCATGGAGCAAACATGGGCCCAGTCACATACTTTTTGTAGCAGAGCTGCCTGCCAGGCTCTCTGGCAGGTCCATGGGCCAACTTTGTAGCTTGGCAGTTGCTGGCGATGCTAACAGCTTCCTTCCATCACTGGCAAGGACTGAAAAGGGATTGGCTGCTGGGAGAGCTCCTAGAAGGACAAGCAGGGCAATGGCCTCCTCAGACAAGTCACCTGAGGGTGGGGACCCGCCCTACCCCACCTTTGCCCTGGGGTGCTCTGGGTTCTCAGAACCTGCTTGCCTGCTCAGGCCTCCATCACAGCAGCTCCCTCTCAGACCTGTTTTATGGATTGGAGGTGTGAGCTGGGAAAAGGGAAACCTGAGGAGTGGGTGGCACAGATCAAAAGGGGGCTAGTGGGTGGCGGTCACTGCCTCGACACCCCTCCTCTCCACAGCTTGTCAAGTGCCCAATCCTGTCCTTCCTCCCCAGTGACTCAACACTGTCCCCTCCTTTCTTTCCTACAGCCCGACCCTCATCCCAGCCTCCTCCCTGGCTTCCCAGCCTCCAGTCTCCCGCTCCGGTCCATTCCCACAGCGCCCCATCCCTCACCTGCTCAATGCTCTTCTGTGGCCCCCCAGCTCCCCAGAGACAGAGCCTAGACCTTGGACCCAGCATCAAAGGCCCTGCGTGGCCCGGCCCCACCCACCTCCCTGCCTCAAATCACACTTGCTGCTCCAGCAACTCTGAACTGTGTGTTCCCCAAGTTAGGCACGCCATTATTACCTCTGGGGCCCTGCCTGGGACACTTGTCTTGCCAGCCCTTTCTGTCTCGGCTCATATGTCCCCTCCTCTGGGGAAACATTTCTGAACGTTTGTCTCTGGGTTCTTATACTGTCCTGGGTTACTGACATCCTTGCCGTATCAGCCTGTATTTGGAAATGTTGGCCTCCCACATGAATTTGACTCCACATCTCTCCCCTGTCCTCAGCTCTCCCGTGGCTTCCTAGTACCCTCAGGACTAAGTCCTAGCCCTTCTGGCTGATGTGGCATAGAGGTCCCTGCAACTCCTTGCCTTTTGGCCACTTTTCTCTCCCCTGGCTGATCTCCAGGCCCGTCGTGCTCATTACGACCATGGGAGCTTGAGATCTTCCCATGGTCCTCCCGGGCCCACGCTGCACCATACAAACAGTTCCCACCTGCAGCCCCTGCCCTGGCCCACAGCTCCCTGGGGAGCCTTCCTGAGTCCCTGGAGCAGTTGGGGACTCCCTCCTCTGTGCTCCGATGATGCCCTGTCCTGTCTCCATTATAACCAGGTCAACCATATGATTTCCTGTCCCAACTTGGGAAAGTTTTCAAGAGTGAAAGGGGTGCTATTAATAATTTTACATTGGACAACAGTGCCCACTGCACCGAACCGGGTACATTGGGGCAAATGGTCAGGCAGGGTTGCCCGGGGCCTGTCTGTCCTCACCCCACCTGCTCAGGCCCCCTTTTCACCAAGTACTCCCCACAACCTGCTCTCCTTGGCACCAGATGGGGTTCACAACTGTGGCCTACACACTTTGTGGCAGCTTTTAGAATGTTCTAGAAAAGGCGGTCTTTGAGGAGAGACGCTTCTGGGGTTTGGGCAACGCTGGAAGGATGCAGAAGGGGGTGGATGGCTGTGGGATGGGAGTGGGGAAGGGTCCCTTTGGGGGTGTTGATAGGTACTGGGAGCTTCTGGTAGTGTTTGGGGGACAAACTCCTGGTGAGGACGGAGGGAGGTTCTGGTCAATCTCAGAGGCCTTTGACGGGGAGATTCTAGCAGGCAGACCCAGGTGGGAATCCCAGGGAATTTTAAGGGGATCTGAATTTTAGGGGGTGTCTGACTGGATTTCTGCTGGATCTCTGGATTTCTGGGGGGAATCTCTGACTAGACTTCCAGTGGATCTCTGGATTTCTGGGGGATCTGATTGGGTTTCAGAGGTCTCGGGTGTTTGGGAGGGGAATCCGACAGGATTTTTGTGGGTATGACAAGATTTCTGGGGATCTTGACAAGACTTGGAGGGCGGGTCTCTGATAGGATCCGGAAAGGAGTGTAACAGGATTTCGGGGGGGGGGGGGGTCTATGACAGGCTCTGAGGAAGAAATCTGACAGAATTTCGATAAGATTCTAACGAGATTTCACGGGTCATCTCTAAGATTCCCTGGTGGGTTTCTCTCCGTATTTCTGAGAGGATTTTTCAAGAAGGCTTTGAACAAGACTTGAAGGGCCCTGATGTTGGGGACTCTCCGCGACGGTTCCAGAGGGGCTCTGCCAGGGATGCTCTGGGAAACCTCGCCACACCTGAAGCGCACCGGAGGACGGAGGACGCAAGCCACAAACGACGAACGGCAGTTGCGCGGGGGACGAAGCGCGCGTGCGCTATTCCTGCCGAAACGAGCAGAGGGAGTGTGGCGAGGCGTGGCGGGACCGAGAGCGCGCGCGGTGTCCAAGCCCCGCCCCGCCTGCGTTCTTCTCCCGACGCAGGCGCACGTCGGGGCAAGGCACGCGCTCGTCTGGTGGGTTACCTGCAACAGCGAGGTTGCGCGTGCGCAGGGCTATCGGGGCGCGAGCCCAGGCCAGCGGAGCGGGCGCATGCGTATTGGCGAAGCAGGCGGAGGCTCAGGGAATGAAGGCTGATAGGGCCAGACAGTGGAGGCTGCGTCTCCTGTGCTGGGGTCTTCTCTGCGGCTCCAAGAGTCGGTGAATTGGGAGAATTGGGCTGAGAATCCCCTCGTCCATCCCCACTTCTTATCAGCCACCAAGCCGTGCTCTTTGTGCCCTCTGTTCTGTGACATGCTGCCCCTCACCGTCACAATGATGCCCTGCCTTGTCCTGCCTTACCCCCCACCCCCTTTTATGGCTCCAGTCCCGATGTATTAATAGGTTCCTGAATGATTATTTCCCAAACTGTTTTATTTACTCTTTTTTTTTTTTTTTTTTTTTTTTTTTTTTTTTTTTTTTTTTTTTTTTTTTTTTTTTTTTTTTTTTTTTTTTTTTTTTTTTTTTTTTTTTTTTTTTTTTTTTTTTTTTTTTTTTTTTTTTTTTTTTTTTTTTTTTTTTTTTTTTTTTTTTTTTTTTTTTTTTTTAGGAGAGACGCGGAAAAAATATTCTTAGCTTTTCTGGCTAGAGGAAGAGAATTACATCCAAAATCCAGGTTCTAAGAAGGGGGATTTGGGACAAAAATGTCTCACTCAGACTTTCTGCTAGGCCACACTATCTACACTTTAGTGGTCCACACGGCACGTCTCAAAACTTGACATGGTTTATATTTGCCTGCTGTCTGTCACCCCCACTGGACTGTGTGATCTATGTGCAGTACGAGACCATTTGGGGGCTAGAATATGCCTGACCCAGTGTGGGCGCTCAAAAATGTTGACCGAATGAATGAGTGGATGGAATCTGTGTCTCTTAAGTACTGAGCAGTGTAGAGTGATGATAAGGTTATGGGCCTGGAATCAGATATTCTTAGGTTTGCATTTTGGCTCTATCACTTCCTACCTGTGACCGTGGTACAACAGCTTACCCACTCTGAGCCTGAATTTTCCTCCCAGAAATGGAGATAATTGCTTCTTAGGTCACCTTGAAGACTTAAGGTGGTAATCTTTAATTTATTATTTGGCTCTTAGGTAGTGGCCTTGTTGTAAGGCCTGGGAAAGAACCTGTTTGGCAAGTGATGTGAGTGGTAAGAGAGATACAGAATCAGACAAACCTAGTGTCATTGCTGTGTGACTTTGGCAAGTAACTTCACCTCTCTGAATGTTATCTTCTCTAAAATGGGAACAAATAATATCCACCTCATGGGATCTTATGAGAGTTCAATAAGAATATTTGCCAGTGTTAGCATAGGCTGGCAAGTGTGGACCTCATTAGCTTTATTATCATTTTTAGTATAATTTCATTCTTTCAGTTTATTCCTTTAGTATTTCTTGTTCCTTTTTCTGAGGTCTGGATAATTTTTGCAATGCCTAAAAAAAAAAATTATAGTATAGTGATAACATACATAAAGTGCTAAATCTTAAGTTATAGCTCAGTTAAATTTTTATAGCTTTTTGAGATGAGTGCTTAGATCAGCGATATTTTTAGATTATTGATATTTAATCTCTCTTCTACATATGACATTTAAGGCCACAGTTTGCTTTCTGAGAATTCCTTAATCTTCACTTGTCTGTTATGTCACATTTCTATTATTATTTAGTTCAAAAAATTTGCTAATTTGACCAGTGCATTATTTTAGTGGTGTATTGCTTCATTTCCAGATATTTTATGACTGACTAGTTATTTTTTTATTGTTGGAACTTTCCACAGCCTGGTCAGCTGAGGCTTGACGACATATCCTGAAAAGAGACAGTATTGCTAGACGTAAGAAAAAACTTTATTTTCATATAGTGCTTGGGGTGGGGGATACATGTCTTCACCCCTATAGCTGCTGGGAGGGCCTGAGAATGTACAGGAAGTGGGTCTTGCGGGCAGGCAGCTTGGGGTGGGAAGAGCCCTGGGTCCCCTCTTCCAGGACATCTTCTCGGGTTCCTTCGCGGAGGCCATCCCGGATGGCCTGCAGGCGGTGTCGCTTCTCATTAAGCCAGCGGCTGCCCTCCTGGGCATCCTGGTGGGACCTTCGCCGTGGCAGCTTCATGATCCAGAAGGCCACTCGGGGATGGGATTCCGGGCGGAAAGTGTCCATGGCCTTTGGGACGGGCACCAGGGCCTCCTTCTCCTCTATCTTTGGTACCTAGGGAGGAGGGACAAGGAGATCCACTCATACTTCAAATGACAACCAACCCTAGACCGCTCAGACCCCATGGACATATTCAACTCCCTTTGCCACTTACAGGTCGCTTCAGGAGTTGCAAACTCACTTTGCAGTTTACAAATCACTTGAATTTACAAGTGCTTTTGGATTAAAAATACTGAAGTTTATAGACAACTTTGGGATTGAAAACACTCTTTGGAGGTTTCAGAAGCACTCTGGAGTTTAAAATGTTGAGATTACAAAGCACTTTAGGATTAAACATACTCTGAGATTTGGAAAGCAGTTTAAGCACTCTGGGATGAAAAGCTCTTGGCTCTACAAAGGAATTGTGACCACAATTGCAATGTGTGATCCTTGATGGAATCCTGGTCCAAAATCAAATCAGCTCTTACAGCTTTGGGTCCAGTGGAAACAGTTGAATGTGGACTGAAAGTCTGTCTGGTCCTCGCTACTCAAAATGTGGTCTGTGGACCAATGTCATCAGCATCATCTGGGAGCTCATTAAACATGCAAATTAGCGGGCCCCACCCCACCTAGATATACCGGATCAGTCTCCATTTTAATAAGCTGAAGTCTGTCTGAAAGGTCCTATAAGAGATTGTTATGGGTTGAACTGTATCCCTCCCCCGTTCATTACTTTGAAGTCCTAACCCTCAAGTACCTCAAATGTGATCTTATTTAGAAATAGGGTCACTGCAGATTTGATTACTTGGGATGAGGTCATTAGGGTGGGCCCTAATCCAATATGGCTGGCCCTTATGCAAAAAGGGCATTTTGAAAATAGAATGCAGACAGGGAGAATGTCATATGAAGATGAGACAGAGATGGAGGTGATACATCTACCGGCCAAGGTTGCCAAAGACTGTCAGCAAACCACCAGAAGATGGAAGAGGGACATCGAAGAGACTATCCCTCACAGCCCTCAGAAGGAACCAACCTTGATCTTGGACACCTAGCTCCAAAACCACATGAGACAGAAAGTCTGTTATTTAAGCCATCCGATCTGTGGAACTTTGTGACAGCAGCCCTCACAAACAAATAGAGACAATAGTTGGACTTCAATGTTAAATTTCTTGGGTGTAAAAATGGTATTACAGTCATGTGGAAGAATGTGTTATTTCTAGGAGATAGCAGCTGAAGGATTTAGGGGTGAAGGGCCATGATGTCAATAACCTATTGTCATGTGGTTCAAAAACACAAAATTAAAAATAAGTAAATGTGGTAATGTAGGCAAGTGATATTCAACCAGAGTCTGGACACATTTTTGGTTGTCACAACTGGCCAGGGTAGGGACAGTACTTATCTAGTGGTTAGAGGCACCGATGCTGCTAAACTTTTGACATTGCACAAGATGGCCCCATGCACAAAGATTATCCAGCCTCCAAATGACAATGGTGCCAAGGTTGAGAAATGTTTCTCTATGGAAAAGGAAATCCAGATACATTTATTGTACTATTTTTTCTAATTTTTATGTGTATTTTAAAATTTTAAAATAAAATTGTATGTGTGTGAGCCATATGGATTTACCAAGCACTTAGGGGTTCTTAAAACTTTTTAGGATCAAAAAATGGGCACTTTGGGGTTAGAATCTTGAAGGTTTACAATGGTGAGATACACAAAGCATTTGGGGTTCATAAAGCACTATGGAACTGAAAAATCACAGTTTGACATTTACAAGGGAGAGATTTACCACTTTGGGATAAATCAAAAAATACTTAAAGGTTTGCAGAGCACTCTGAGGTAAAAACACCCTTTGAGGTTTGCCAGGCAGAGCTTACCAAGGATTTGCAATTAAAAGCACTTCTGTTTTACAAAACCCTCTGGTGTTTACTAAGGGAGTAAGGATGTGCTCTGAGGTCAAATACCTCATTCCTGAGAGTTGGTTAGTCCCTTTTGACAGATGACAAAACTGAGGCCCAGAACAGGAAGTCCTACACAGAAAGCATGGGAGAATTAACTCATCGTCTCTTCATAAACTACAGAAAATGTTTGGGCCCAGACACTTTGTGTGTCCTAACCTTCCAGTCACCCTCCAAGCTCCCCTCTCCTGGGTCGATGGACGCCACCACCTTCTCGGAGATCAGCACCTCTCCTGTCTTGTTGTTGGTCACCTATGAGGACGGGAGAAGAGAGTGAGAACAAAATTATTTTCCTCCTCTCCCCTCCTCCCAACAGATAATGCCGCCTGCATGAGGGACCAGGCAAGGCTCTAGGAGGGACTTCCTGGCATAGGCACCTTGTCAATCTGGAGGTGGCTGGAGAGAGTGTTGTTCCCCATGTGGTGCTCCCGGTTCTCTTCTTGGTGGTAGTTCCGAGGGAGGCCCCGGAGGTCCATAGGAGCAGAGAAGAAGCTGTCCATGCCACGTAGCAGGTCATCCTGGGGCCGTGGAAGGAACTGGTGATGCTGAACCTCAGGACTCCTCAGTACATCTGTAGCACTGCCAGGATGCCCTCGAGGCCTTACCATGTCCCTTCCATGCTCCCTCTCTGTTCTCTGGGGCCTGACCCTTAGGGCCTGACCAGGTCATCTCCTGCCCCCCACCCCTCATCTGTCCTGTCTCTGTTCTCTGCCCCATTACTGTTCTGTTCGTCGTGTTCTCGGTCTCTTCGTTCCCATCCTCCTCTTCAGGCTCTTGTCCCTGTCCCATCTCCCTCCCTTCCTATCTCTTGGTCTCCCTATCCCTGTCCCTTTGACTCCCTCTCTTCCTGTCTGTCCTTCTTCTGCCTGGCCGCGATTCGTCTCCCATCCTGTCTCCCTGAACCCTTTCCATCTCTGTCTCCATCTGTTGCCGTCTCCCTTCTCTGGTACCTCTCTTCCCCAAACCGCCATGGCTCACTTTCAAGAAAAGCTGGGTGAAGCCTTGGAGTAGGCTCTGGAGGCCTAGAAAACCCGAGGAGCTCTCTTGGGCGTCGGCATCGCGGATCGGGGCTGCAGTGGCGGAGGGCACCAAGGCAGAGGGGAGCAGCAGCAGCAGGACCAGCGCGGGCCACATTGTGGGGCGGGCCGGGAGGCTGTGGCACGGGTAGGGGTCAGAGCTCCCGGCCCAATCAAGGCCGCCCGCTCAGTGGTGGAGCCCTCACCAAAAACGATCACCCCTCTCCCATCCCTTGCCCAGGCTTTGCCCCTAGTCCAAACAACTCGCGCACACTAAGCCCATTCCCTCCCTCCCCTTTCCATCTGTTCCCACCCCCTCCATCGTATCAAGCTTGATTCTTCGGGGCTCTGCCTCCTATACGGACCTCATTCTTCTCCTTCCCCAACGTTCATACCCAGATCCCATTTCTCACCTTCTCCTACGCCCCGCCCCTTCTTCTGGACCCTGCCTTTATGCTAGACCGCAGTCTGGTCACCCGACCCTCAGACTCCGGTTGTCCAGACTGTTAACTCCAAACAGTTCTGATCTCAAGCCGGAGCGGAATACCTGGAGCGTTGGGTGAGCTCCGCGAGCCTGAGCCGCTGGTCTATTGACTGACCACGCCCCCTACTGCTGACCTCACCCACCAGCTGGGCCCTCTATTGGATGGCCACGCCCCCAAGAACAGGGCCACGCCTCCATTTTAACTACGCCCCTTGAGCCCGGCTCGCGTTCATTTCATGGTCACACCCCCTCGTTAGGCCTCGCCTCTGTCGGTTGACCTCGGCCTTGGAGACAGAAGTCTTGCGAGTATTCCTTCAGTCTTGCATGTCCGGCTTCAATCTCAGGTGCCAGCCCCTTGACTGAAAGCCTGGGCCCACGCCTCTGCCCCAGATCTTGCCCCCAGTGCTCTCACTTCCATTTCAAGGCTCCTTCGGCTCGTGAACAGTACTGGTTTGCTAACTCCTTAGTGTGTAGCTAGCTACCTTGTAGAGTTTTTCCGTCTCATCTTCTCCAGGATTTGAAACGATTAACGCACTCAACAAAGGGCAATGTAGGGACGCTGAACGCGGAGCCCGCTTCGGTTCCACTAAACATCCTCCGCCCTGTCCGGAAACCCTAAATCAAATCTTATGTTCCAGTTTCCTAGGAACCCCAAATCTGAGCTCTCTTCTCCCTCAGGACCCCAGAGTCCAGACCCCAACATTTTATGGTCTCACGAGCTGAAACACCCAGCCCCGCACCTTTTAAGAGACCCAAGAGTCTGGGTTCTAGCCCCTCTCCCTTCAGGCACCGGGTGTCTGTCTGTCTCTGTCCTGGGAAGGCGCCACCTCTAGCTCCCTAGGATGCTGGAGCCTGTACCTCCGTGGACCTCCACTAAACTCCCGGTCATCTGGCCCACGACTATCAGCTCTGGTGAAGTCACAAGGAAACCGTGTTGTCATAGAAATCAATCAAAACGCCCCCATACTTTAATCCTCGAAAATATGCTTGAGGCTGAACAGAAAAGACTCTTTTGTGTTTGTATCCCTTCCACATCTCCAACATGCTAACACGCCTCTTGGAGAGCCAGGCGTCCGGGTCCCCGGACCCCTTCTCCAGACTCAAGGACCCTCCTCCCTCAGACCCAGGAATCCAAGCCCCCAGCCCCCTACTTCCCAGACCCCATCAATCTCCTCCCTCTGATCCAGGAGTCCGGAACCCCGACCCCTCTCCTCTCGCAGAATCCTGAAGTTGTTATCGGACCCCCAGCTAGCCGTCACCTCTCTTTTGCCAAAGCGAAAGTCCTCCCCCAAACTCTCACGGTCGTATCCCCCTTCCCGTGGTCCGGCGCCGGGGCCCGCCCCCCTCCAGTCCCTCCCACTTTTCCCAAACAAAGCTCGCGGGCAACTTTCTCCCTTTTCTGCGCCCCGCCCGCCCGCGGTTCCCCAGCCCCAGGCCGGGAGGTAGGAAGGCGCCGGCGGGAATCAGGGATCCTGCATTGGGGTGTGTGAGTTCTGGGTGTGTGTGGGATCGTCTCTGAATTGCTTGCTGTTCTCGTTTTTGCCGGGGACCCAAGTTGGGGCTGGTGACCGGGTCGAAGCGCGGTGCTGGAACTTTCGTTGCAGCTGATTTCAAGCCGGACGGGTCTGAGTTTGAGAGAGAGAGAGAGAGAGAGAGAGAGAGAGAGAGAGAGAGAGAGAGAGAGAGAGAGAGA